>VYZX01026008.1:9874-25613 GCA_013401335.1 Brachypteracias leptosomus
CAAATCATTCTAGAAAATCGCATAATAGCTTCCTTAATTATAAGGACCTTAGAAGTTATTCCTAATGCATAAAATGTTGGATAAATATATTAAACACTTTCTGTATATTGTGTTCTAGATTTACAAATTAATTTATTGAAACTAGCACAAGTCACGTAAGTCACTTTTACAGAGAAAGCATTTAAAATAATGAAATCCTGAAATACACATTCACATGAGGATACATGATTAGGTTACCTGTGCTTCTCGTAGCTTTGCTGTGGTATTTTGCTGAAGTGTTTGCTGTTCCTGGTGCTGCTGTTTTGCCTTATCTAATTGATGTTGCAATTCTGTGGAATTTGCTGCTTTTTCCTTTAACTGAAAAAAAAACCCAAAATCAAAACCAAACCAAACAAACCAACCTGGTGAGTGAACAAGTATCATTTAGGAGACCAACAATGCTCCATGTTCATTCTAATGCTAAAAGATTTTAATCTAAACATGAATATTTGAAAACTGGTATAAAAATAGAAGTGTATAATGCCAGTTAAAGAATCAAAATCTAACCAAAGCATTCATTATTATTAATAGGTGAAGTTCTATATCAACAAGTGATAACTATAAAACAACTATCAGACATATATGCATTTTAGCTCTCAAAAATCTAAAAACATAAGAGATTTTTAGTATGGTTTTTCTCCAACAGTTGTTAAGATGTAACATGACTGATCATACATATATCTGTAAAACTACTACCATTAGCAGTTTTAGTAGCAACTTCGGTTTAGCAGCCTCTCCACTTCTATACTGAGTCAAGGCTTTGCAAATTAGCTACAAAACTTTAAAGCTTTAACGACATACCACTCAGATATTTGGCCAATCCCCATACAGGCAGCAGAAAACCAGCAACAAATATAAGATGCTCATTAAAACAAATAAAAGTGAGTAAAACAAGTGTTTTCTGCCCATCCACCCCACACAAGTTATTAACTATCAACAACCTGCTATGCCATGTTCACTTTTTCTTCATGTAGGGCTTATCTTACAAAAACATCTACACACAAAACTTTACTCATATGGGCTTAGATGCACTTAGACTTTTTTTTTTTTTATGAGATCCTTAGACAAAGCTCATAAGTGCAAAATGCACATCTTTTCTTCATCATCAAGCACCATGAACATCCATGCATCCAATGAGCATTTAGCCTTACGAAAAATTGTAATGCAAGTGGCATTTAGGCAGAGTTTGACAATTTTACCCCAAGATTTTAACAGCATTAGTCAAATAAAATTCCCATGAGGATAAATTTTATGAACTGCAACATCACCACCCATGTATATACAGGCTACTATCAGAACCAGAACTAGAGTCTGCATAAAAGCCTCTACCTGCTCTTCTGCACGAGACAGTTTTAGTTGCAGATCAGCCACCTGCTGCTCTTTGTCCATCAGCTTCTCACTAGACAGCTGCCTCTGCTCCTTGAGCCGCCCATGGGCTTCCCCAAGCTGGCGCTCTGTTTCTAGAAGTTTACTGTGGAACTGTAAAAAAAAAAGTAATCATTTTTTTAGTAATTCTTTAGCCATCAGCACTGTATTTCAGACTTGCTTTGTGCAAGGTTTACCGTAAGTTTTCATGACTCAGAGGTAAAACAACTACATGAGCTCCTGAAGTCACATATGCACATCACAGACCTCAGAAACACAAATCACATTAAAGAACAGCATCAAGTGCACAAGCATGGACAAATACTCAGAAAAGTAGGTTGGAAGGACTCAGAAACATCCCCATTTTTCTACAGAAGCCCTTCAATATGAGTTACAGAAATTCAACAGAAACACAAAGAGGGCAATCCTTCAAAGGCATAACGTCTACCATGTAAAATAGTGATGCCTGGAGCAATCTCATCTTCCACTCTCTCTCCTGTACATCCAGTGGCTGAAGCACCCTGCCTTTACCTACTTCCACTGGTTCCCAAAACAGAATGTTCTGCATTGCTAGACTAGCAAGAGTGTAATTTTCAGCTTGACCTGGTGACATCAATGGCATTCTTTCTCTGCAGAGAAGAGATACATGAATCTTCAATGTAAAGTACACAGTAACTTCGGCAGCTTATAGTCCAGCACCTACGAGCAGCAGAGAGTAATTAGGGGGAAGCACTCTTCCAGCTGGACATAAGTTTGCCTTATCATTTTTTCAGTCATCAAAAGCAGTACTGCACCATCTTCAAAGTGAAAGGATGGCCTTTTACTATTACTGTTATAAAAAGCTCTCTCCATAAAATCAGCTGTTCTTCTATCGGAAACTCTCAGTATAGGTCCTGGGTTACCTCCTACCTACTTCTACATGACCACATTCTTAGATACACAACTCAATACGAAAACAGAGAACAGATCAGGTCTCTCAGCACAGCAAGAACTTTCTACAGGTATCAGGATGAATGAAGTATGTTTCCCTAAGAATTTATGTCCAAGATCCTTGAACCATTCATCTTTTAACGCCAGGTCCTCCCTTCAATATTCCTAAAGCTTTCTCACACTTTCCTCAAACTCCTACTAACATAGGGGCAAAAGGCTGCACAATCTTGTTGCTCACTGCAAACTACCACTCATTGGGCAGCTGGTGTCTAGAGGGACAGAAAATGACAGTGGTTTTGATAAGATTAAAATTTCCCTCAGGCATTGATGGGGTGAGGCATGAACATAAGTCTCTCTCCTTTATCCAGCTGCCTGTTTCCACAAGAATTTAATACTGAGGAACCTAACACAGAAGAGCTTTGGGCCACCTGTCAAAATCTGGCTGAAGTTATCAAACAATGCAAAAGTTACAGGGGATGGAGACAGAGAAATGTGTCTATGCCTACATTTCTCATGAAATCAAGCTAAATTATTTGTTTATACATCCACACCACAAAAGCTGTGAATGAAAAGCTGTTTGGTATGTGACCAAGATGCTGATTGATAACTGTGACTGCATAGTTAAGAAAGATGTAGGAGAACAGAGGACAGGGTGAGGAAAGAGACCTAATTTCTCCTCCAGTATGATACTGGACAGTATCATACTGTCTCCAGTATGATACAGAACTGTCTTTTTTCACAGTAATCACTAAATAATTAATACTTCATCCTCACTAAAAATATGAACAAGAGCTGGAGGAAAAAATCGAATGAAGAAAAGGTGCAACAAGATAACTACTATAACTATTTGTGGCTATGTTGATACTGAGAAAGAATATTTAAAAGGGGGGAAATCAGCAAACAACATTTGGCAAAAATCACTTTTATTACAGGCACTTATTACAGTTAAATATTTTTGAAGGACTTTAAGACTGACTTTAAGTAAATAGCAACATAAAGCCCAGGATTAACCTATGTTAAAAAATACCAAAATCATTTTAAAATATTCAGACTTTCAAAGATACCATCAAGTAGGTTCACATTTTCTCAATAACAAACAGTATTAGCAATTAACATTTCTTCAAGATTGAAGGAGTCCGTATTTTGTTGTATTACCCTCTTCCTATTGTTGTGCTGGAACCAACATTATCATTCAAGTTTCCTTTCATTGTGAGGAACACTTCGTTCACATCATCCAAATTCTAAAATACACAAACTTAACCACATATGCATCTGTTTAAATGAATTTTGAGAACGTGGCAAGGATTCTTTGAAAATGTGGTTTGAGTAAACAACTGTACAAATATCATAAGCAGCATTCATTGTGTCAACATAAGCTGTTAAGACTACACACATAAAAAGATAATTCCATTAAAGTATTAAGTGAACAAATATGAGAAATTTAGTCTTTTCATGACAATAGTAACTGAACTCTTGTTTGGAGGAGAGAGAGAAGAAGAAAAGTTTTTGCTTGAATTTTTTTTCCTTCATTTTCCCACCCCAAGAATCCTTCCTGAAAATGCCCTCTCAGACTGAAGCCAGATTTCAGCTCAACCTCTTGGCTGTGCTTCTGAAGCTTGCATACATGTTGCCTAGGCAAACTGAGGCAGTTTTACCAAGTGAGGATTCCTAAGCAGATAACTAACATAATTATCTCCCGTCTCCCTGACAAAAGACTGATGGGAAAAGGAAAGTCATTCAGGGGATGTAATACATATATAAATTAAGTTTTGCCAAGCCACAGTTCTCCCAAGATAAACTATACACCCACGGCTTGCAACTTAATCTATTTCAGACTTGGAAAAGGGTTGAAAATTGAGAAGCACTCACTTTAAAATGATAAAGTTTTAGAAAGAGATTAAAATTAAGTACGTCACAAACAAAAAAAACAGATTATTTTTTCCATATTAGGATTGGCCACTATTCCTGATGCACAAATATTTCTCCAGTCTAACACACTGCTCCCCAAGACACTAGATAAGAGTTCAACTAGCCTCAAATTTCAGTATGCTCAATGTTATATGAAAGTCCTGCTTCCATAACTCATTGGGCTCAGCAGAACAATATGTAAACAGGTGAGGAATGTATGCTCTGGGTGTTTATAGCTATCAGCAACATAAAGAGAAGGTGTTTGTGGAGAAGCACAAAGGAAGCAATATTAAGACTTCACATTATCCCTGCTTTTCACACTAAGTATTCCCTACTATATTCACTATTCAATTTTAAAGAAAATCAAGCATTGTTCAGTTATAATTTAAAATGAAGATCCACTTTTCTCAAGCTTTTTATAGAGTAGTAAAATTACTAACAGAAGTGAAACTACTTCTGATACTCTACCTGAATTTGTTTTTCTCATAACCTGAATTCATTACAGCTTCAGCTACCTTACTGAACCAGAACAAGTGACCTTGCTGACTTCTCAGCATTTCTCCATTACCATATTTGTCATGGAAACTCAATATTCTGGGTTGCCCTCTCTTTTGACAATACTTCACTTATTTCAGGGAATGCATCAACAAAAAAAGGGGAGGAGAAAAACTGTAGGATGAAAGAAGAGCTCATTTAACACTGTAAAAGAAGAATGGACAAAAATTCTGTCTTAGATCAGCTAAAGCCTTTTTTATTCATGTATAAATAATAGTCAAATCAGAACATGATTTCTACAAAAAGCTACAAAGGTTACACCCATTCAATTTTAATCTTCAAAACTGATATTATAAAGATAGTTTTAAGACGAGTTCCAGATAGAAGAGAATTAGTAAGATGTTTCCCTTTCAGAAAGAGGGGAATTATACTACAGATAGACAGATACTGTACTAGCCTTCCCAGAAATAAAAATGTGGAAAGGAAGTTTTAACTGTAGATCTTACTGAGTTCGATTGTGACACAGGAGCAACAACTATCCTCATTTTCCCCTGACAAGAGTTTGGACCTACTAAAAAGTTTTAGATGTTACAACAAATACCAAAGAACTTCTGCAGCCTTATCCGAATCTCTTCTTTTTGCCTGCTCTCCTCTTTACTGCTCTAAGGAGAAGAGGTGATTATGTTTCATTCTCTGCAGTGTTAGGAAGAATGCTCTCTATTTATTCAAATACCAGCTAGCTTTATATTTATTCAAACACAAGTGGAGATTAGTTACTCCCCTTCAATAAGGAAATGCAAATGTATATGCATGAAAAATATGCACGCATAGTTTAAAAAAACCCAATGGGATGGTTTAAGGAACCATCCCAATAGGATGGTCTAAGAGGCTTAAGGAGCCTTACCTGACTGAGCTCGCTTTGGAGTTGCAGGACATGCTGCTCCTTTTCCTCCCTCTGCTGCTGGAGCTGTTTACATTCCGCCTTGAGATGCTGGTACCTGGTCTCTACTTCGGACAACTCTTCTTTAAGCTTCTGGCTTGCTTCCCCCTTCTCACCTAGCTCTGTCTGTAATCTCTGTATTGAGGCTTCAGATGCAGACAGCTTTGCCTGAAGCTGTTGACAGTCCAAGTCCTTCTGGTGAAAGCTTGCCTGCACGTTCTTCTTACTCACAGATACTTCATTGTGTTTTTCTTCTAGCTGGGTGTAGTCCTGTTCTTTCTTCATCAGCTTCTCAGTCAGAGTCTATAAAGAGAGTTAGACAGCAGTTCAAGTGCAACTCTGCCTACATCTATTCAATGCATTATTCAAATGTCTCAAGTGCTGATGCTGAACAGTGAAGAACTTCCTCAAAAACATTATTAAAGAAAATATTGACCTCTATTTTGTATTACACAAGTTAATTCTGGAGCCCATAGAGCACACAGGTTCAAAAGGAAACACCAATTTTCATATTCTCGCATAAATTCCCTTCCTCTTACTGAGAACACCACACAAACTCCATTTCTGTATTGTCAAGACTAATTTCCTTTCCCTGAACGTTAAAATTCTAGGTTACTACATTTGCCTGTGGAAAAGCTGAAATAGTAATTTCAGTTATTAGTATACAAGTTATTAGTTTTCAAGTATCACTGTCCTTTGCTAAGCAACAACATTTATGGTTTAATTCCTGTCTAATCCTGTGCAATCATCCCACTGGTCATCTTTACAAGTACCCTAATTTTGTCCTGTCACTATACTTAACAGCACGATGTGGCATCAGAATAATGGAAGAAAACCTAAGAAAACTGATAAAATCTGCGACATTGATAAATCAGAATGAAACACTCATGATCTAACCTTAATTTTAGAAGATGATGTTTTCACATTTTAATTCATACCATCTAATTTCCTTGCATACAAACCATCTCAAGGAAGATAGCTGTTTTGCATTTGAAAACACTAAAAATTGGGATCCCCTAAAGAAAAGACACGAACATCACCAAGTGTAAGATTTTAATTACCACACTAGCAACAGTAAATATTGCAGGGCCTAAGTTCATACTATCAAATTTACACACCGAGACAAATGCTGGGGAAAAAAAATTGTTTATAGATCATTTTCAGCTATTACATAATGCTTTTCATCAAATTTCATGAACCGATCAAAACTATACTCAGACAGAAATTAAAAGGACAAGATATAATTCCAGACAGTTTGGGGTTTCCCCAAAGCTTAGTTGAGGCACTAACTAGAATTTCAGAGATCTCCAAGCATGACAAAGAAGCCATAAGAATCATTTTGATTTTCCAGTGGCACTTTCTGAAGCACAGACATACAGGCCCTGGTCATCGCTGAACCCAGGCAATTCATTCCATCTTCCTGAAATGTACCAGCAGGTTCCATTTATTGTAGCATCTTACTGATGTCTATCTCACTGGGGCACTACTATACACACCTTTTAAATGCTTCCTGCAGTTTCAGTGACTACCATATTCTCTAGTGACCCTTTCAATTAAAATAGAGAAAAATAAAGAACACCTCTAGCATGTCAGCCTGAATAAATGCCAACACTGAGGTCAGTTTTATGTATCAAAACTTCAAACAGTTCTGCAACTTTGGAATAACATTGTTCCAAAGATAAGACAGTTGGTGCTGCAATTCTAGCTATGCTGGACATCTTAAAAGTGCACTTCTGCACAGCATCCAGGGATGAAACCTGTATAGCCAGAAGAAAAAGCTGTGAAATTACTCAAATAAGTTGAACAGTTTAGCAATTTTGCTCTTTACAGATTTTAACAAATTATGACTATACTGGTTGCTATAAACCACACACAGATACTTCTATTTTACAATTGTGATAAAATAAACAGAAGAATCTATTAAAAAAAAAGGGAGGTTAGAAAACAAAAATCTTGCAAATGACGACTCTAGCAGTCCAGCAACCCATGTGAGGACAAATATAATTAATGTCCTACATGTCCATTTAAAAACATATACACTTTTTAAAGCATACAACTTAGCCAAAAATTTTGGCTCAAGACCACATTTTGGCTACTGATTTCTGGACCTGAAGCAGTATATTTTGAAAAATTTCTTGAAAAATAAAACAGCTTGTTGCTGCTACAGGTATGTAGAAGTTTTATATATATGCATATATAAAATGTAGGAACAGCACATAAAGAACATACTGAGGCCAGATGCCAACTTTACCCTCCTGAAGTCAGTGGCAAAGCTCCACTGCTTTTAGAATATATTTCACATTCAGAATATAAAGTTGCAATTCCCTTTTCATTAAAGACAAATGATCAGGCAGGATCATTAACATTCATAATGAACAGAGTTCCTGAAATACCAACACACCACAGAACCTTTTTCATCATAGATGGGCAGGTTAGAACTAAGTTATTAATCTTACTACTACTTCACAACTAGATCCGCACATCAAATGTAGAACTGTAAAGAACTTTATAAAGAATCAGTGCAGGGCACCAACCTCAATTTTCTTTAAAGGGAAGAGGAGGGAGTTAGAAAAAGAAACTGTTACTGTTGCCTTGAAGCTGACTGAGACACTGGGAAGCTTTCAGGAATGCTGTGTAAAACGAAAAAGAAGCAAAGCCTCTTCACCATCACCTCACAGGCTATCCAAAGCACAGCCAAGAGTAGCAGCTACACATGGTTGGAGATGCTGCTCCATATTCTGTGCTACTCCTCTCTCTTCCTCCCTGGTCTGATAAGCAATACAACAACAAATACCAGTGTTTAAGCCAGTGCCCCTGACAGCTGAACACCTTCTGCAGGAATGAGTGGCCAGATAGAGCCACAAACAGCTGCTGCTGCTTTCACAAGAGAAGAGCTGGGTGTGCCCAAAAGCCTGGTACCTCTGTGCATGACTGAAGCCCACGAGCAAACTCAAGGGCAGAAAGCTGCCAAGCTATGGTTACCTCAGTGGAGTCAGCAGTGTTGCCTCTCTGGACACACACGCCAGCTGCACTCCAGATATATAAAGGGTTATGTGGGCGCACACCAGCCACCTGTCTTCTCCAAGCCTTGATTTCCACAGAAAAGAAAGGGAGAATGACAGTATGTTACACATCTCAATGAAGAGCCCTGAGCCTTCAAAGCTCACAAGATACAAGGGGAACACCACATTGATCCCTTCTTTTATAACTGCTCCTTTGAAAAATGCATGTAAAACATGTTAGTAGTGACAGTGGACAGGCATTAAAGAACAAACTCTGTGATCAAATTTCAGAATAGTTATGTCAGTAGAGGGTTAGAAACTAAGCATTTTTCCTTGTAGATAATGCATTACAATTTTCCTGAAAGAAAACAAGCAAAAACTCCACATGCAATGGGCTTAGAATTACAGCAAGTCTTGTACTTCAGGGAATATTCTGGTTTTACACTTTAGGTCTCTTCTGGGCTACAGGCCATTAGCAGCCTCTGCAAGGCAAGCCAAGCCCCATAATTACAATGCATTATAAATAGAGGAAGGGCAGTTCCTGCTGGTCTTAGAGAACTGATCTTATCTACTTGTCATCTGCTCTTCTTAGCATAGCTCCTGAAAATGTAAGAAACAGCTCGCTTGAGGTTGTACAGGAGCTTGAAAAATGGCATCAATGCACAGAAATATCTTCCCGCATTCCAACGGACTTATAAATGGATGTACAGATTAAAATGCCATATATTCTATCCTGCATTAATGGCTCCTCCTTCCTTGCTGACAGCTTCTTCAGGGACAGCAAACTGTTCCAAGTGGTGGCAATTTCTGTTATTTGGGAAACTAGTCTTAACTTTTCCAGTTCTAGGTCCAAGTCCTCCAGGGCCAAGATTCCTTGGCTAGCATACCATTTGTACAGATATTGCTTTTCAAAAAGCTGCATAAAGAGGTGACTGTAGACTGTGTTAAGTCTCTGAAACTGAAAGAGGAAGTTCCTGCCACTTCTCTTACTCCTATTCCTCAAGTCACGTTTGGCATTAACCTCACATAGCAGAGGACTTTCTTAAATTATGGTTACCTTACACATAAATCTGTTTCACTCCAAGTTCCTAATGGAATAGCAACATATGTGGGCAATGGCTCTATACTATACACCAGTAATTTTGCCAAAAGCTTGATTCAGTGTTGCTGGTCTGTGGAAAAGTAAATCATGATAATTCTTGCCATCTCAGTTCTGCCCCTGATTTAATGGGCCAAACCAAGAGTCATCCCACTAAAGACAAGTTTAATTTACCAAATTTTAACTGCACCTACTTATATTCTTTGAAAATGCTGCTTTAATATTAGATTATATTAAATACACACTGTCTGGTCCCTGTCTTCCTATTTTCCAAGACTGAAAATACTGCTGGTAAATACATATATGTAATGTGTACAGTTCATATACAGCGTTATACATACAAAAAGCAGCATGCATCTTTCTCCTTGTCTCCTTTCCCCCTCTACCTCCATTTCTTAGCCCACAACACATGCTTTCTTAATGCAAATACAAAATGCAGCAAGCTCAAAGGGTTTTGATATAAGCTGTCAAAGAATACTTAAAAGCTGAGAAGCTTCTGGAGTTTATTTCCATTTTCTACCATTCATGACTCTGACAGAAGTCCAGAAAGTATGACAGGAGTTCAATCTAAAAACCAAGAAACTAGAAGATTAATGCAGAGAGCTTAAAATGTCTTCTGAATTCCAATTGTTAGGCAAACGTAATATTTCAAAGGGTACTGCTTTTTTCTTTCCATGTGTGAGATGGCAACACTGCTTAATGCAAGGTAAACATAAACTGCAGCAATTAAAAGTCTGCAATCATAACAGCCCTGAGGATTTCAGTTGTAACATACTGGCAATTGTTAAAATATAATGTTTGCTTGCATATGATGACGTCCCTAGTGTTAAACAAAATGTTAAAAGAATTCTCAACTTCAGCAACATCAAGAAGGATTTTGCTACAGTCTTCAGTGCTTCCCAAAGCAATATGTGAAGTGTTTCCATTTTAACGTGAACTGACAAGCATAGGAAATAACAGCATTCCCACCTGGTTTTTCTGTTCTAGCTCTTTGACTGAGCTTTGAAGTTTCTGCAGCTCCTGAACATACACAGCTACCTCCTGAGGTCCTTTGGCAAGTTCAGCTCTTAACTGGTTAATGGTAGCCTGAACAGACAAACAGAAAATCCACATTTAAAACAAAGCTTTGCATGCATAATCCAACAAAAACAAGATGTCTGGTAGCAAAATAAAAAGTATACTGTATACAAAAAAACTGCTTAAGAAAAAAAATCACCTGCAAACTGATCTCAGAGCACCATCAGGTACAAAAGTACAACTGAGTATAATTTCCCAGCTGAGATTCATTCATGTCCTATTTCAGAAGACAAAAATTGGCCCCAGTCCAATATAAAACACCAGGTTGAGCCCACACAAGCAAGGAAAATCACAACAGATTATCACTAATTGTTATCACAGTTCTAGCTCAAGGTGAAGTCCTCCCAAGTCATTGCAGTTATATGGCCAAAACCTCCACTGGCATCTGATGCAAACTTGGTGGGTGACTTTTGGACACATCAACCCCGCAGGTCAGCATAATCATGGCAACAATGCTACCCCATTAAAGAGGACTGGTACAAACCAGAATATATCAATGCCTGCACAGTCTTTGAATGCAGTAATGGAAGCAAAAAAGAAAAGTACCTCAGATGGGTAACAATGGCTGCCCTAAAGCATGCTGTGTATGAATGCACTCACTTTGAACACACTACATAATAGTGACCTTTTTAAAGAAGTTTTCTTTCCTATTGTTCTCATAACCACATATTTCAGCACAAATGTGTAAATACTGAATTCAAGAATGAACTAAAGTAGAAGTAGCAGACAATAAAAATACTATTTACAACCTTCCTACAGAAAAAGGAAGACCAAAGAGAACCTATGAACACACTATATGACTACATATATCTATTATTTCTGACTTGCTGTAACACTATGCTTTACAAGGCTGTTCATTACAGAACTGGTAACTAAAACATATTCTGGGATCTGTCTTTGGTCAAGAAACATTGCAGGATGTTCTCAGAAAACAGAGTATGGATACTTCACCATGGAAAGAATATAGTGCAGAAAATGTGCAGAAGCTTGCTAAGGACACCACTCCAGCCTTTCAAACCAGAATCTTAATTTCTATGCATAAAGCTACATTTCTCTCATTCATAATTCAGTAAGCTCATCCCATATTTCATTCTTAACACGGAAATACATCATGGATGAATATTCATTCCTGATATTGTCTGGCTGATGTGTCTGTATGATTAATGAACCAATAAGCAAATGGGAATGCACCCGTTTAACAACCTCTTGAAATTATCTGGATACCACAGAAATGTGCTATAAGAATAAAAAGCGTCCAAAAAAATTTACCTGAAATTTTAAGTGTGTCCATTAGAAAGCAGAAAAAATAAAATGTATGTATGAAAGATGGAAATAAGCTTTCACAAAGCTGTTAGTAGACACACTTCTTCAAATTTGTTTTCAAATATTCTGGTGTTTTTAATGCCTTTGCTTAGTGGGAAAAAAAATCCAGTCCTGGCTTTATTAAATTTATCCATAATTCAGTCTCCTAATCTTGTTTAATTCTGTGGGCACTCAAGTTAACAATCAAGCCTAGGCCCTGTATTTTACGAAGATTTATCAGATCATGAAACAAATCCCAATCTGCAGAGATTCAAAGCTCAGCCCTACAGCAGTACAGCTGTTTCCAAAATGTGTTTACTATGTGGGAGTCACTACAGCAAAAAGCAAAACATGGAACGAGTAGCTCAGAATGAACATTCAGCCCTCTAGACACCCAAGTTTCAGATGCAACTCTCAAACAAGGCATAAACACAAACACACAAAGACACCAATGAATACATTTAGGCAACAATTGTAGAGCTATACTATTATTCACATCCCTCTCCTGCAGCAATTGAAGATTTTGGGTTAAGATGATCTTTGCTATTCTCTTCACCCACACCATAAATTTAACTTATTTTAAAGACATCTCATTTTGGAAACCAGTATTTACCCATGTATCCTCAGCCAGCTTGACAAAATAGTCAAGGATCACCTAAGAACCACTTCACACTTTGCGATGGTGTTAAAGAGCAACGCTGAGATGAAACATGGCCAAAATTCTATGGCCAGAACTGTATCTATTCTGCCAATGAAGGACTTTCATTTCTTGGTTTGTTTTTTTTAGGACTAACGCTTCTCACAATTGTGGGTTTTTAAGAGAAGTAGAAAAGTTTTCACCACCATGAGTAATTTATTTTTTTTTTAAGAAATCTGATCTGTCACTTTACATCAACAGAAAAGCTTTTATTTTGAACACATCTTGGGCTATTGTTGCCATATGTTGGCATTAAGCAGAGAAAACAGTAACACTTCTGAAAAGAACCAGACTATCACCGCTTACCATGTTCTGCCACACAGCAATACGGTCTTCGCTGGTTCAGCTTACATACTGATGATACTACAGAGACATCTGATATCATTATAATTGCTGCAATGTAGTTTATAATCCTTTCATACATCTAAGATCTCTTCATATCGTAACAGCTAAGGGCATCATGCAGCCTTCTCACCAATCTGCTGTTACTTCCAGAAGGACTGAAAAAACCTTCTTCACTTGTCTTTTTTCTGGTTAAAGGCTGTACTTTAAAGCTACATTTTAAAATGGCTAGTTATGTCAAAACTTAAACATACCTAATTTAGGGGAACAGGAGCAATTCACGCTTCTGTGAGAATGCTTTGAGATGAAAGGTTTTTGTTACACCCATGTCACTACGTCATTTTATCTTCACATGAAAACTAAACATCCAAAACCACAAAAGACTACAGACAGTATTTTGAAATGAAATTTAAATTCTACAGCATAGCTGTGGGATCTTATAGTTAAAACCAAATTACAATTATACAACAACTTACATGGCCACATAACCACATTATATTCATAATTCCAACTGTGATATTCCTTTTTTCATGACTGGTGAAGCTCCTGACATACATAATTTAAAAATGAAACCAATGGTAGATTTGTGTTTAGCACAATACGGTACCCTTGTACAATTTCTGGAGCTTAACATATCTGTTGGGGCAGGGGGAGGTGAGAGGGAAAGCCCTAAAGCGTTTAGTGTCAGGCATCACTTCTCTAAAGCTCTGCAGTGCAAATCAAGAAATAGAAAGTTAAAACTACAGTTCTGAAATCTAGGGAGTACAAAACTCCAGAACAAAAACATGTCAGAAATCCTTAACATCCACAAATCTCAACAGGAAGAGGATACTAGGAGTCCTACAGAAACTATAGGCATTCCCTCATATAAGCCAGGGAATTCTGCAAGGATCCGACTTCAGTAGGGAGCAGAGCTCTGCGTTGACAAGTTTTACTGGCATTGCTGCATTTGCTGGCATTGCTGGACAAAAGAAAAGGGAGGGGGGCAACATTAAAAGGTCTCAAACACAGCTGATAGTCTTCAGCGAAGACTGTTACACTGTCAAGTTATCCATAAGTAAAACTACACCAAACAACCCCCCAGTGAGGTGCAACAACACCCAGCACAAGAATTCTCCTGCAAGTAGGGATTTACCAACTCAGTAGAATAAATTATATGTTAGACAGAAGCCTTTTGGAGGATACTGTATTTTTATAAGGATTTCTTGTTATTATCTCTCTATTATTTCTCTCACTGTCATGGTAAACAACATCAAACAGGTTTTAGTCTGAGAAAGTTTGAGGACTAAGGTTCCTTCTTAAAGTTCCAAGTCAGAGCTGTTGCATCCCTTTTTCTCCATCTTGTAGGAAGGAGGAAGTGTTCACTGGTGAAAAAGCAGAGGAATCAAAAACAAGAAAACTGAATATTTACTATGGAAGAGGCAGTTAGCTTTTCTTCCTTAAACACAAAATTATCATCAATTCTCTATGGCAGGAACAACAAAAATGGCCGTATGTTTACAAATCTCCCACCAGCAATTTAAAACTTCTTCGACTGCCTCAGCCAAAGCAGGGCAAGCCTTCACAAAGTGCTTCTGAAGAAACCAGCATATTCTGCAACTCAGGTAGACAGTGAGGTCCCTTTCAAATGAGACAAATTTGAAAAGTTCAAATGCAGGAAAATACGGAGAAAAAAATGTCAAATAACAAGAAAAAAAATAAGATGAGAACAATGGATTTTATTTTATACTTTAGACTACAACAACAAAGAGAGGAAAACTAAGGTGGTGTTGCCTGGAAACAGAATAAAGGTGACTTCCTGACATCTTCACCTTAAGATATGGTGAGGCCTGTCAGTCAATCAGTTTCTGCTCTAGTTGATAACAGGCAACACTTGGAAGCCATTATGCAGTGTGCAGAACAGAACTGTACACAAAATATTCCAATAATAAGTAATAGGTGTAAAAAGATCTCCCATTTGACAGTAAAAAATAGAAAAAACAAAAAATGAAAACCAGTTTACAACATCCACTTAGATTTTTAAATCTTATGTTAAGCTCAAGAAGGCATCCTATAAGAAAACTGGAATTATTATCTACCTTGTATTAATAATTTTATACATTTTAACACTATGGCATCCATTGTCAGGTACGTCAACTCAAACATTAACCAAAACCACAATTTTCAGTAATGACTGTTTTTATCCACATGCAGCTCAATAAAAGAAACAAATCATTGAATCACACAGGTATTGCTCTATTTCTCTCTCCCAGTAGAAAGAGCACAGCTCCACCAGGTTTTTTTTCTCTTCTATGGGGCTCTTGTAATAAGAAAAGGTTTTGCACCAAAAAGCATGGGGGCTTGAGGAGGGTAAATACTGACAAAACTATGCAATTTACTGTAATGAAGAAAGATGTCTACTAGATAAGTTAGACAATTCAGTTGAAAAGGAGGCTTTTTTATTATGATGAGTGACTATTTTCCACTTCCATATGGCAAAGCTAGCACACACATTTTAGATATAATTATTACATCTGAGATAGCCTGCTCTGCCTGCAAGTGGT
>VYZX01026008.1:29535-47079 GCA_013401335.1 Brachypteracias leptosomus
AGAGAGAAATGTAAATTTGGTTGCTTAAGACAGTGGAACACTTTGCAATTTGAAACAAAGAACCAAGTGCAAGTAAAATATATTTCCAACCTTCAGTGAAGCTTGCAAGTCTTGGACTTCTTGTCGGAGCAGTGATACTTCATCTCTGAATAAATATATCCATGGGGTAGAGAAAACGAATACACAGTGTTATGTTTTGTCAATTACATACAGATTATAATGTGTATTAAATAAGTGGAGTGATAGCCATGTACTACATAAATATAACTTACATAATTACAGGTAGTTATTTTTAGATTTTTTGGAAGCTTGGAACAAACCAGATTAATAGATACTGACTAGTTCACTTTGTACATCACTTGAAAAATGCGAAATATATTAATTGAATAAGAACTAGATAAGCAAAAGGTCTCACAAAAACAGAACATAAAACTAAACCAGTGCATCAGCTCAACCACATGAGTTGAGAAAGGCAAAGCTGTGCATTGGGACATTTAACTGTTTTGCCTGACTTTGCATGAAAAGGACAGGTTTACTCTCCTTCACTTCCCCTATCACATAAAGGAGCACTGCCAGCAGACAGCACACTATCGTACTCCTTCTGAAATACATAGTTATGCAATTTTTCATCCACACAGCAATTCAGTATGCCCCACAGACACTCTCACTTAATGGTCTGAATGTTTAAAGCCTTGGGATTTTGAATCCTCAGATTTTGTGCTCAAGCCTCCAGCTATGTAAGAACACAAGATCCAAGGCTACAACCGTTACTAATTGATTTAGACAGCACCCTTCTAAATTGCAGGCCTCCTTACAGAACTGCACAACTGTACGTACAGAGGTAATGTTGCATTACTGAGATACAGCCACTCCAGATCTAGAATAAACAGGTCATTAGAATTATGCAAACTTATCCTCCTTCTTGTTTGTATCATGGCAACACTGAGGAGAACACAGAATATACATGTGTGGGTGCCAATGCCCACAAATTCTTTCAGTTTCCTATCATACAATTTTATTGCTGCTGTGCTGTATTATCCCTTCCTCCACAGAGATGTTCTTTTAAATTATCTTATACTTAGGAGGAAAAAAAAACAAAGCAAGCTATTCCTTAGCTAAACTGGGAAGGAACAGACTCCATTTATATTAGCATATTAACATCAGGGTCATCAACAAGCAAGTGAAACACACACTTGAACCAGCGAGGCAAGAATTCCAAGATGGACCAATTTTAATGAAAAAATAAACATGAGCTATTGGGAGGCTAGTTTTTTTCAAAGGAAGATTTTTTGCTATTTACACGTTATTATGCCTGTGTGAGACATTCCCTGTAAGTTTGCAAATACAGCATTACTGAGGCAAGTGTAGCTGTAATCCAAAATTCATACATTGGTTGTGGGTGGAGAAGAGGGAGCAGCTTTTTCACCAGTATGAATAAGTAAATCAGCTAATATTCACACCTAAGATTATAAACGAAACCTCAGGCAGGCGAAACAGTTAACTGTATTGAATTTGGGCTGAACATATACCAGATCTGCAACACTAAAGCATTTAAGATGCTCTGGTCTTTGTAGTACATAAAATGTTTTGAGCAGTATAAAAATAGTTAGTAGTAGAGGTGAAGAAAGAAGGGAGCAGAAGGGGAAGAGAGGGAGTTTTTTAATATAAGTACCCTTCTATAGTAGTCGCCTCAATATTCCCAACACAGTTTTGCTTGACAATTTTAAGATGTAACCTAAATTCAATCTAACTAAGCAGTGGAAAATAAATGGGGAAAAGAAAAGTGTAAGGAATCACTGTAGACGCTGTAACTTTGTTTTTCTTACTGTCCTCCAAATCCTCACCAAATCTCCCTTTCTGCAAGCGCAGGAATCCCTTCCTCCTCTCGGCACATCTGAGCCTCACCATCTGGCAAATCCCTACTACCTGTTCCTTACGCTCCACTCTGTTCCCCACCTGTAATGCCGGTGCCTCCATCCCAGCACCAAGTACCAATGGTCTCGCTGAATCGCACTGCTGAGTTACACAATTTATTCTTGGCACTTAATCTTGGTAGTTTATTGGGGGGTGGGGGGGTGGGGAGAGGGAGAGGACACAATGTAATTCATAGTACCCAGCTCTCTCTATTGACTAAATATGGAATTTCAGCTCCCAATCTTGGTCTTATGGATTACATGTAAGCTTTGCTCCTAGACGGCCAACAGAGTAGCTCCCTGCTGCAGGATGCAGTATTTCTTTAGTACGGTGTTTCAATCATGGAAAAATATGTTTATGTTGAATGAGAGTTTTCTCAAGCAAGCATGCAACTGAGAAACATTAAGGAATGCCACGCTAAGAAATAGCTCATGTGTTACACAACAGTTCTCACCAGACTCCCTTCACTCCATCCAACTCCCTGACCTTGTCCACTTTTTCAATTATACAAGAGAAAATAAAACCACTTGTCCTAAAACTGTCAAAAGCCAGGGAAAAAATAAATAAATTTCATGAGTCAACATCTGGTTTACATTGGAAAC
This sequence comes from Brachypteracias leptosomus, assembly GCA_013401335.1. Classification (NCBI taxonomy): domain Eukaryota; kingdom Metazoa; phylum Chordata; class Aves; order Coraciiformes; family Brachypteraciidae; genus Brachypteracias; species Brachypteracias leptosomus. The sequence goes on from VYZX01026008.1 coordinate 32,052, forward strand.
TTGCAGGCATAAAAATAAATATTTCATAAATATATAAACAATATAGTTTTGACCAATAATTCCCCCATGTGAATGCTACTATTCTACTAATAGTATCATTTCAGGTCTAAGTTCTATCACTCTGAAATACTCACTCCTGAATAAATGCACACATAGGAAATCAAATATAACTCCCATAAGATGTAACTCTCTTACATAAAGCCCTAACTTTTACTTTTTTGCTGCAGCAGCTGGGAGAGAAGGCAGCTATCCCCTCTGTTCATGAAGACAAGATTTCTGCTAGTGCTGGCTTGCCAGCTCTGTACAACACTGGGGATATGTAGATCTTCATCTGGATAACAACTGAACTACACTACTTCCACAGTCTTCTCCCCAGTGAACCACTCTGTCTTGAGTTAGTTACATAAATATATGTATACCTTTCAATTTAGGTGTTTTGGTTTGGGTTGGTTTTGGGTTTTTTTTGGGGGGGGAGGGGGTCACACTTCCACTAGTGACAAAACATTTGAACCATTTACTTCTCATCATTGGCAGAAGCCAGCTCCATTAGCAGGTGACCACCATGATGGGGTGGGGTTCTGTGTACCTCTGCTGAATGAGGCCACTGGCAGCTGCTCACTTTGACACTGCTGTGTACAAACCAAGGCAGTTTGGAGGAGTGTGACAGAACAGCAGCATGGACTGTCATTTACAACAGCCAAAAAAACCCCACTGAACAGAAAAAGAACTAGCAGAAAGCAAAAGGAAACCTATGTAAATTTTGCTCCCAAGAAAAAGCTTACCAAACCAACACAGGCAGACTACTCAAACTTTTCTAGAGAAAGTTGCACATTATCAGTTCCTGCTACACACTGCTGCTCTCAAAACTACCTGATAGGTTTCCTAGGAATATGTTTAACAATACAGTCTTGACCAAATAATTAAATAAAATAAATTTGAGAAGATATCTGAAGATCAGCATGGAGTTTCTAGAACACAGAACGAGAACTAAGAGTAACCTAAATTTTTTCTGTCACACTCCTAAAAATCATTTTAGTATGTAATATCACATTGCCAGCTGTGTAAGAAATTGTTGATTTAATTAACAATATAAACACGTGTATTTGATTTTCATTTATCTTCAGATCAGTATCAGCCACTGTAAGTTCCAAGCTACTTTTTAATTGTAGTTGGAAGTGGGGCATGAACATTTAAATACTTGACTACATAATTATGTGGTCAAATTAATACAGCCTGCAGTGTAATCAGAAGCAGCTCGACAGCAACACAGAAGCACATGCACAAATGAGCACTGTTGCACCTTTCCGGTGACAGATGACCTTCCCCTCCACGAGTTGATTCAATGCCAGAATTATGAACTGCTTCATAGTGCTTGAACAGCTCCTCAGCTGATCCATGAGACTTCATGCACAATGGACAAATAAAGCCCTATTATAAAAAGGGGGGAAAAAAAGGGGTGAGAAGTAAAATTTTAATTTTTTCCACCTTATTTTTACATAGAATTCTAGATTTTATTTACGCATCTGTAAAGTAGCAAATATGATTGTTAAGAGTTGTAATTATCTCGTGCTCTGATAACAGCTTTGGCAATTAAAAAGTTAGAAAATGTCTACAAAAGTTATATTCCGTTATTCAGTGTCTTTTTCCCCACAGCATTACATACTAGCAGCAAAACATTTTTTTTAAAAAATAAGTCATTTCAGAAGGACTGTTCTGCAATTTCTTCCCCTCCAAGAAAAGAATTTTCCATACAGTTTTTCATAAAGATTCTTCTTTGTGAAAAGATTTTATGTTGAGATTCTTCTTCTAAAGAGAACATTGGGTTTGGTGTTTGGCCTAAAAAAAAGGAGATGCAAAAAACCGTTCTAAAGCAACTATTTGTACACCTATTATAAACATATTTAGGATACTGACTTTAATATGGGCCAAAAGATTAAACACCTTTTACCTTACATATAATTAATTTTAAAATGTAATTCAGAGAAATACGACCTCAAGAAAATCAGATCTCTACAGCCTAATCATCCATTTTCATTCCAGCATATTTACTGCAAGGAGAGAAAATTTAGCAAAGCAAAGCCATCATTCTACCCATTAGCCCATGAACAAATGAAAACAGTAAATATTATGCACCTCTACAGATTTGTGGAGTGTCCAAACTGCCATTTATCAGAAGCACCATCCATCTCATTTTATCTAGCAACCTATTATACCTTCTTTAAAGTGCTGGACTTTATACTGTTTCTTCAATCATTTTGTTATCATTCCAGCTTTGAGCCCAATTTTCATTTATGCTGCAGCCCATGTGCACCATGGTGGCAAAAGAGAGATATTTCAGAGTGAGAGGAAACAATTCAGTTTCACGTTAAAGGTTCCCCATAATTCCAAGCTGTGCAGAGAACCTCGTGTAAGTGAGATTAAGACCCCTGTTTCTTACATTCATTTGAAATATGCCTTTGAACATTATATGTTACCCTTAAGTCCCTTATGCCAGTACAAATTGTAGCACACTCTAGTGCTAAACCAAGGTTCTCCAGTATCCGAGATGAGAGTGCTCCTGTGGAATTAATGTGCATCTAACATACGCTCCCATACCATTTCTGAAGGATGTATGAAGAGTTTTGACACTCCTCTGAATTTTGCATTTGGATGTTAGCAGACAAGCCACAAAGCTTTAAATGTTAGCACAAAGGGAATATACCGAATGCATATGTTGATAACCACCATAGCACTCATTTTCTAACTTGACATTTGTAGTATTTTGTTTCACTGGTCACTAAGAATTCAACAACCACTTACATGGATTTAACCCAGGAGAACCATCATGTTCAGCTACTCAAACATGGCCAGAGCTCCAGAGCACTGAACAGGGACTTCATAACTGATATTATTTATTTAGTGTCTCAGAAATTAATAACTAAATGTAGTTACTAGTCAAACCCACCACATATCATATTGAAGACTAATTTTGGCAGAACTAGATCAAACAAAACAGGATGCTCTTTCCAAAGCAGATAACAAGAATTTACTCTTAACCATTTATTCATTCCCAGAATAGATTAATCTGCAGTTTCACTACAGATTAAACCATGTTAGCTCGTATATACATGTATATGTGCCAAAACGGCTACAAAAAAAAATGTTAAACTGATAGGTCCCCAGTAATGTTTATCTGATACAAGTAGTATGTAATTATATGACAGCAGTGACAGTGACTCTAAGTGAAAGAACCAGAGGGTGAGTTCTGGCAAACAGCAATGGCAATGAAGCACAGGAGGGGTCAGAAAGCAAGGGATTTATCTTTCCTAGTAGGTGAAAGCAGTCAGTCTCATACAATAACAGTGCAACAGCACCCTTTTGGGGTGAAATGCTACCAAGTAGTTCTCTGTGTTTTGTTTCCCAGTGATGGGAAGGTCTGCTGTTCACAGAGCAAAGCAAGTGTTCCTCGTAGCACCAGTAAGTGGTGCTTAAACATAAGGTAAGAAAGAATGAGTGTAGAAAATTGCTCTGGCCTCTCCTTCCTTTTGCCCTTTCTTTCTTTCCATTTAAACAGCAAAATTTGTTTCTTTGCTTGGTTTTTTTTGTGGGTTTCTTTGTGGTTGGTTTTTATTCTGTGGAAAGAGGAGCCCTGGAGAAGAGGAAAGAATAGATTATATGTGCAACTAGCCCAAGGGGACAGCAACCATTCATCTCAATTATTAGGCAAAGCCAGCCCAAGGTTTCCCAGACAGACAAGCAGGCAGATCTGAAGGCAGTGGCTGTGAGGACAAGGAGCCAGAGGCAGAGGACAGCCACAGAGCCAAGGGAATGGGCCACAGCCCAGAGCCCATGGGGTGGACAGGAGCCCATGGGAGGCAGGTGTGCTGTCACTGGCTGAGGGGGAATGTATGGACAAAACCTCTTCTTTATGGTAGAAACCACCTTCCTCTCACACAGGCAAGGATAAAGAGTGCATTACCCACCAGCCCCAACCTCTCCATAGGCCATGGCTGTGGGGACCATGGCTGGCCTCACTTTTGAGGGACCTTGCAGCTGGCTTACAGCTCTCACATGCACCCTTACTCTAATGCAGCATTTCCCAAAGGTTTGAAACAAGCTCTAACAGAGTAAGATGTCACCCTTCTGCAATGGGACATCCTTGCCAGGGAAAATGTCATCCTTCCTGTGCAGAGCTGGGGTGAGCAGAACACCAGCTCCTGCAGCTGTAGGCACTACCACTCACACATCAGAGCCTTGAACGGCACAAACCCAGGACCCAGCTAAAGCTCACAGGCTGGTAATATTCAAATGTCAACTCTGATGTCAGCAGTGTTAATTCAGTTCTCTTTACAGTAAGAAAATCAGAATCATCAGGATCTTCCTGGGCACCAGGCAGTAAAGACAGAAATGTAAAGGATTCCTAGGCCTGCAACCATTAGCTCCAGGTGACAATCATGTTTGGGGACTTGGGTTGGTGGGTCTCTTGCTTTAGCTCTTTAAAAAAAAATAAAAATTAAATACAGTCATAAAAACATCTCTCTCAAGGCATCATCATCTTGAGACAAATATTTTAAAATTTATGCAAAAGTGTATTTTACTAATCTAAAGACAAATGTGTGAGAAGAAGGAAGAGGAGAAGAAACCTGCTGGTCTGACATGCTTATATCTTGTAAGCATTTCTGTTAGTTCAAGATATTGTTAGTGCAAGGTACTCCCACATGAGGACCACTCCTGCCCTGGATTAAGAAGAGATTGTGCTCTTACAGCCATGAGATGTGACACTGGTCAATGCAACTTGGGGGAGCCAAGGTGACCTTTCAAGTAAGCCTGCATTTCGCTACCTTAACTGACTCCTTTACAGAAGCAGCAAGTACAAGAGCAACATTCTTAGATTTGAACAAAGCTATCATAGAAAACAGTTACACTTTTCAAAAGGCTGTACTTCCCAAGAGACACATGGTAGGTTTCATTTTAAAATACATACAGGAGTTACTCCGCATAAAGTACGGCCACAGAAAAGTGAAAGGCAACTTATTTCTTCATTTAATAAAAGCAAATACATCACCTAGAGCCCCTGCACCACTGCAGTGTAAATCATAACTCCCTAATTGATGTTTCTAATTGGGCTTTATCTTTTGCTTTACATAGGCAGGAAAGAGCCTGAAAGAAGTTAAAGGATAATTAATGCAGTTTTGGTTTTATAAATACAGAATCCAGAATCTTTCCACCAGGACATGACATTTTATTGAATCCAAAGCTTTCTGTAGATACCCATCAGTTAATGGGGGGAAAAAAAAATTTAAAAAATAGAAAAAAAAGCACAACCAGCATGCACAAGTTATTAGGAAAGAGTTCTTAAGATCACCACAGAATTGCTGAAGCAAGACAGAGCAAAAGTTTAAAAAAAAAAAAAAAAACAAAGAGTCTAACCCCCAAACTCCACATACATGAACAAACGGGCCACCAGGACCCAGCACACAACCTACAGCTTGAAATAGCCCCTAGCCCAGCAGTCAAGGCATTCAAATGAGAATAAGAGGCAAGAAACTTCAAATCCCAATTTTCTGATCTGCAGGGAAATGCTTCTCTTTCAGGTGGGTGCCTGTGAGCCAGGACCTCCACAACACTATGATGTCCACGGTGGGACAGGACTTCCTTGGTGCAAAGGCTCCAAAGGACATTGGTTTCACTCGGAGCAGAACGGAAACTAGTACACGTAATTTTTGTAGGGAAGTGTCTTGCTTCAGCTTGAGTTATAATGCCACATTTCACCAAAGATTCATAGAAGCACTAGAGGCTTCTGTTCTTGTCTTTCTCAAGACAGACTTATGAATAAGTCAGTAGAAGAATGTTTGTGGCTCTTCTCTCCAATAATTAGGATTTACTTTCAGGCCTGATAAGACTAAGCTTCTCAGCACTCTCTTTCCTAAAAGGCATACGAAGTAAATGATTCCTTTCAGATAACATTAATAATTGTACAAATCATTAATACAGTTTTCTTTGGGAAGTATGCCAGGATGCTAAAAGCAACACTGGAAGGAAACTCTCACCACAAGAACTACCATATCTATTTTTATTGTACCAATATAATTTACAAGACTATTAACTGTTGGAAGAACTTTGGCCTCCCGCATAGAAACACACTGCCCAGCAAGAGCAGGGGCATGGAGCCATGGGCACACAGCACAGCCAAGCTGACTGCAGGCTACTGTAGAGCCCTCCTAATCCTCAGACTATTTTAAAACTGATACAGAAATAGTTTACATAACAGAAAAATTAATGTACAGGACTGAATGCATTCTGTTTCCCTGGCTTCCCCTTGTACTGCTTTGTAGGACTGGGGGTGGTTGGGTTCTCAGAATATTATCTTACTTGTAATTTTTTTTCCCGCACTATTCTGCACAAACCTGATCTAATGAAGTTGTGCGACAAGACACTTTGAAAAGCAGTAGTATCCTTACTCATTAGCAAAGAAAATTGAAGATTTTCAAAGATACTCCCTCAACAGACTGAAGGCTCCCACTTGAGGTTTAAAAAATAACCAAATATTTACACGTAGCTGTTTGCTCCCCTATCACTACCAATATAGAGCTATTCAACACAGTTCACAGAGCAAGAAACTAGTCAGCTGACCTAACAAATGTGTATACCATATGTAGGGTCAGCATAACAGCTCCTTAGGCTCCATCATCAATAACTGGAGCTTGAGACACCTACATACATTAAATCTGTCTCCATTTGCCAACTGGTCTTTTTTCCCCCAGAACTTTAATGAAATGGTCTTTGTAGAGCTAATACAAAATCTCCTCTTAAGTAACGAAAGCAAAGCTTACTCTAGTCAAAGCTCATTTTTCACTAATTAAAACTGGAGTTATCTAGCAGAAAGAAGATGACACTTCTTGAAGGACAGTCCCATGGGCAAAACAGTTTCTATAGGATGGAATTCAGATTTGCTTATACAGTTGGAGTCTAGGAAAAAAGGTATCCTATTTAAGTTTGAAAGTCACAGCTATAGCTACCCAGCTTCCTTAGCATTTTCTTGCAATACCTGATGACTGTCTGGTCTGTGCTGCAATCCCATTTTAATACTGCACAGAATTGAACAAGTGATCCCATTTAGGCTGCTATGATTGCTGCTGATCTACAGCTGTGTGTGATAGAGAGCCATACAGCATAGACAGCACGCACAGAGCTTTATCTGCTAATACAAACAGGGCTTTTGCAACATCTGAATTCTTATTCCAGCAATTATGTCGTGGGTCAAGTTTAAAGAACCAAGGAACTTTGTTGTTTTCCACTGAGAAGTCAATTTTATTCCACAAACACTCTTCTTGGAAAGAAGTACTGTGGTTAACCAAAAAAAAAAAACCCACCCAAATCCCACAGAATTTCAGTATAATTGATACTTTTACCATACAGAAAAAAATAAGTGACTGCTCTACCATATACATGCTATAGGACAGCTAACCCAAATCCAGTATGCACTTTAACATGCTTGGCATTCGTATGACCAGGCTTTCAATTTAACTAATCTTGAATTTCTGGGCTTCATCTTTCACCTTCCAGAAATATTGGGACAGCACTCAAGCCTACAGCCTGTCTCCAGTGAGCCATATGAACAAGAAGCAATAACTGTGATTGAAGCCGAGAGCTGTAGATTAGGAATTGCATATACATAGAGCCAGAGGACAGAAGCATAATGATGTCTCAGAGCTGAATAAAGTATTTTCTAGGTTTTACTTCCCAAAATATATATCTGAGCGATTAACTGAATCCTCAGGAAGTTCTCCAACACAGATTAAACTGTCTGCCCAGACAGCAAGGGCAAGACCACATTTCATAATTTATTTCAAAAGTCTTACATACTGATAAGAAAGATAAATCATGAGATATTTTAACTAAATAAATAAAGTAGGTCACTCTCTTCAGATATTGTTAAGAGAAAAATTCAGTTGACTTTTTTCCACGCCTTCCACCAGAAAAAGCCCTTTCCTCTGTATTTACATAAACAGTAAGATGACAGTGCCTTCCTCTGATAGCAACTCTATTTAATCATTAGAAAAGTAGGTTAAAAGGCCACATTATACACAATTAAGACCTGCAGTCCATTTCAATTTTACAAGTAAGTACTTAACTTTCTGGACAAAAAGAAAAAAGGTGTCTTGCTACAGTTTATTTTATACCAGACTGAAGACTCAATGTCTTCCCAGAAAAAAAGCTGAATTCTTCCTGAGAAGAATAGAACCAAAATAATTTCTAGTTCAGTTCTTTTCTGTTTTTATTACTACTGATGAGTAAGACTACAATTCTGTCACAAATTAGAAATTCATCCAGTGGTTTCTCTATTTCTTAAAGAAAAGTCGCCTTACATGGCCAAGTCAAATCAAACCAGTATCACTAATTCTTCGTTCTCTTAATATTGTTCAGAAGTTGCAGCAAATTAATGTACTAATGTAGCTTAGCCAGTGATTTTTGTTCCTGGGCAAAGCAGGCAAGTACTGCCGAGGTCAAAACAGCTGCCACAACCTAATTTGAGAAGCAATTGAAAGAGCAGCCAAAGAGAATAAAATATCAGCATTAAAGCATTGACCTGATGTTCTGAGCAAAACCAGCTTCAACATTCCAAGGACATCCATAAAAACTGAAGATGCAATCAATTGCATCTACAATAAGAGACAAGTAGGGAAAAAACCCAACACTGTAGAGAATGCAGTCTTTTTGAATGAAAGACATAAAACCCCACATTTTTGTACAACTACTATGCCAATTTACACTCTAGGCAATCCTGGTATGAAAAGCCTATTCTTGCTTGTATTAGCTAAGAAATATTTACTAAACATCTGAAAAGTTATGAAAACTCTCCAAAAGAACTGTTTAAAAATTGCCTTATGTTTAACCTAGTTGTACATAAGACAATAGATATTAACAACCACTATATTCTAAACATTGCAAGAGTACCATACAGTGGGTTTTTTTGGATGCCTCAGGAGAAACTGGAAAGGGAATTCTGAAACTAAGCCTAAGTGCTTAGATGTCCTGAATGTCCAACAGAGACAGTCAGGAAATGCTGGACATGGTTTAGAAATGTATCATTCCTTTAGGAAAAGGAAAACAAAACAGAAGAAGCTGCACAGCTTTTGCAAGTGACACCACTGTATACATGAAAGCTGGGGAACAATGTCCCCATTTGGGAATGTGGCAATGTGTGACCTCCATATGGCATTTGTTTGACTGACTTGGCTATATGTGGACAGACACACTTGCCAACATGCTAGTGGTTGTTCCTGCAGCTGAATAAGCCTTTGTCTTTTAAAGTAAGGCTTCATCAGTTCTTAGAGGGTGGGGGAAAGTATTTCACCGACATTTTCACCAGTTATCCTGTGGTGTAATCCTTAACTTGAAAATTGAAGGCTGCGCAGAGAGCTGTTTAAAAGGAAGACCTTAAGTAAGGCTGTAGATGAGTGATGAGGATTCTTTCCCACAATAGGACATCAAGCACCTTTGGAAACTGCAGATGTGAATTGCCTGTGACTGAAGAACAAGACCAACTGGCACTGCATGGAGGACAGAGTGGAGGGCAGGACAAGGAGAAGAGGGGCAAATGACCTGACACTAAAATTTTCTTTGACAGAGAGCGTGTATCACCAGAAGACAGGTTAGTGAAGAAAGATGTAGGCAAAATTAAAAGCAATGCTTTTGTCAATCGAGTGACAACTTCTCAGGTATCACAAAGCATGACCAAACACTGGCCTTGCAACATCTCCTACCTCCATGTTCGAGGAGAATGCATTGGCTAAAAAAAAAAAAAAAATAAATAACTTGTGAGCTTCTTCAGCATTGCTTCCAACAAAACTTTTCACAGTAGCACCCACAAGCAAAGCACCAGTAAGTGCTTTAAGTAAGCCAAACTCCACAATGTTTCAAATGCCTGCTACATAAGGTGACATTGATAATGTTATATTTTCTTATAATGCTGTCCCAGGAACAGCAAAGATGGAAGAAAGGGTGACAACCTGGTTGCGTTGCTGTTTCAGGATCACAATGTGCTTGTTACAAGTGAAAACTATTACTCTTCATCAACAAATGTAAATCATCAGCTTCTCAGTAGCCAAGTATTTAAAACTTTATATATTAGTATTGATGATCGCAATTACCAGATTTCTCCACTTTTTCAATGCTTCTATGCATGCTGATATAATAAAAGATTAAACTGAAAAAAAAATCTACCCGTATATATATGTATTCTTTGATTCTCACCTCTTCCAGGTAGGTTCTGAATCACTGTACCAAGAAACACAGCTTTAGCAACAGGAAACAGCAACAGCTAGAAACACCTGAATTTGCATTTCATGTGCTACATTCACTATGCAATTTTTATCAAGTTAAAAAGTTATAACCAGCTGTTGCCAAGTAAAAAGTACTGACAAGCAACTGACAGTGGAAAAACAAAAAAGTGGGCAAGAACCCACAATCAACTCCATGAAACTATGTTAAAACACAACCCAGCTTAAATAAAAAAGTAACTTCTTCAGGTAACTACACCACCTCTGATGGCTCATATCCCACAGTCCACTAACACTACCGCATCAGGAATGCCACAGTCTGTCACTGGTAAGTCACAGTTTATTCAAGTAAGGCACTTGCACTGTGACCAGATAATAAAGAAAATAAAAAGCTGACTTGACCACAAAGAGAGCACTACAGATGGTTTCTGCTACAAGAGGAGGCAGTGAGGAGTCAATCAAAAGCCAGTCCCTAGTTGTCCTGGCTCTGACAAGGTCCCTCAGCACTCCAGGAGAGCAGCACAGGACAGTTTTATCACAGATTCTGCTCACTTTATCAGGTGTCAGTTCACCCTTGAATAGAGACCTAGAACTCTACAATAATCAATGTATTCCTGGCTTTCATCATCTTTGGGAATAACATCCCACAATTTCAACTTTTCCCTTCAAAAATGAAGTGTGAATACACATCAAGCGTAGAGAAAGAAAAAAGCACTACTTAGCAAATGTACAGAGCAACAAACACAATAGAATCATATCACTCACATGCCTAGAACTGATTTCAAAACTCATCAAAAGTACTATCAGCGGAAAGAATCCAAAACTTCACCACCAAACAAACCCACTTAGTGCATGGCAAGCTGCCTGCCCCCAGAAGTCAAATCTGCTCTCTGAAGGTTCACAGTAGAAAAAATTCAGATAGCATTGTGCAGCTGGAGGCTGTTACCTTACAGAATCCAAATTCTTCCAAGGACTGTGATACTGCACACTTTGTTTTAATTGTGCAGTTTTACACTCCACAATTGGAAGAATTTAGAAATGCACTACTATTTATAATCTCTATTAAATGAAACAGACTTTGCATTTTGCTGGGGAAATAAAAAAATTCCCATAAAATTCTAGATTAAAAAAAATTCTAAATTAAAAAAAAAATATTTTTATAATGTTGCTGCAATATGTAAGGCTCTTAGATACGTTCAAGAGAAGCATCTGAATTTTTTATATTCCTATTCCCTGTTCCGTCCTTTATCAAATGTACCCATCTCCCATAGAAATCTGCTTTAAAAACAGTTAGCTATGAAGAGCTCAAAACATTTTTTTTCCACAAAGGATGTACCAGATCCAATATATTTACCACTATACTGAGTCTGATGTGAAGTAAATCAAATAATGTAATAGCCTTATTTACAAGAAAATCAAGCAAAAGCTGTTCAAAAAGAATACATCAGTGACTGCAAGTCTCCCAATATCACAAATATTTCATGTGAGAGACAACTGCAAACCAGAAAGCTAGACACAGATTAATTCATTTGCTGAATGTATACTTTGGAATCATACATAAGAGATCAAATTATGTTTCAGCAAGGAATCGAATGAAACCATTTAAAAAGCCAACACACAAGCCACCAGAAAAGATATATGCTCATTTAAAGCAGCCCATTACCAAAGCTATTGAAACAAAATAAACAAGACCCACAGTAACAGCTGGGAGGTCACGAAGCTCCTGTCTTCCTTCTGTCCCAGTGTGCTCATTCTGGTAATGTTCAGACAGATCAGTAGGAGTTACACACACTTTCATACACAGTGGACAGATGAAGCCCTGTGAAATGTATATTTGTTTTTGAGAAGCTAATAAAGACAAAAAAGCAGATTTTGAATCAAACGCTGTTCAAATTCTTACGCTGAAAGCTCTCTACAATCACTAGAAGCAAAACCTCTTTTCCTTTTGGAAAGATATTTTTTGCAAGCCACATATCAATACCATGGCGAAGGCAAGAAAAAACATACTAACATGAAAATAAATTTAAAACACACTTTAAAAGCTGGCACCATGCTGCATACTACTGCTACATGTTTTCCAGACACTCCTGGTAACCCCTTCATGTGACAGAGGAAAAAGCTGCAGAACAAACTGTGAATGGACATTATGGGGCATCATGTCAGATCCATCTCCATTTCAGAGAGAGACAAGGGTGCTGTGGTGAGTTTCAGAAATACCCACGTAAATGAACAAGCCAGTGTGTGTCCGCAGGAGAGGTCTCGGTGCCAGTGCAGCTGCATGCCTGGCTGGCATGCTCACTTAGGGAAAAAGATGCACCTTCCTTGGCAGAATTTAAAAAAAAACCCCAGCATGCTTACGAAAGCTTTACCAAAGACAAAAGTTAAATCAGTTTGTAAAGAACAACGGCTTTACATCTTCAAGACACACGCTACATGTTTAAACATCCAGAAAAAGCAGGATGGAGAGTAAAGTGCTCTGGGCCTCTGTCCATACTGCTGGCTGGAGGACGCCCACATCTCCATGGCAGAACACTACAGGGACAGGCAGAAGAGACTGAACACAACCCTCCATGCATGCATGGAAAGGTTAAGGTCCCTTCCAAAAAGAATGTCTGGGGCAAATCTGTCTAGCGAGCGCAGTCACGTAACGCTAATGAAAGCGTAAGTACGTGGGAGGACTCATTGCAAGCACAGAGTATTCAGCAACCCTGTACTGCAGACAGAGTTCCCCAGAGACCTAAGCTCCAAAGCTAGAACAGACTCAAATGTTTCCTCCTTGGGCAGATTGCACAGTGAATAAAAGGTGTATCTTGACTTGATTACAGGTCTATGTGTGATCTGAAGTGCTGATGTGGCCACACACAGGACTAGAATAGGTTTTCCCCTCTCCTTGAACAAGGAGCAGTTTGAAATCAGACTTCTCCACTCCTTTCATTTCACACTACAATTCTCAAAAACAGGATTGATTTCAACCAGGCTTGAGGAGACAGGAAACATGAGAAACTGCACAGATTTAATAATTATTCTTCATTTGAATCTTGCAGCAACAGAAATTAGAAAATCTAGCCAAGAAACTGGAGTGAAAATAAGTCAGTAAGATTTCTGACTTTACATAATACCAGAATCAGGTGGGAACAATGACAAAACAGAGAGTAAACATTCTGCGAAGTCTGGCTATGGTGCTCCTGAAAAGAAACTCTCAGAGAAATAACACCTCAGGCCAGCTGTGCAGAAAAAGAAGATCAACAGAAAGGCTCAAGCTCTGCGCTGTAACGTTAATCTCAGGAGAATAAAAACCATCACCAGCTTCAGAGCTCAATTTCAAACAGATTTTGAAATTACATGCTAAGGAGAAAACTCCACTTGTAATTAATACCAGGGATGGTGGAACTATTGACAACTAAAAGATACTTTTTCATGTTATACAGCATCAACCAAAAGTGACATGGTAGTCTTTGGTTTGACCCAGTTTCAACTCAGAAGCAAGAAAAGCCAATGGTGAAATAGTGCAGGCAAACCACCACTTTGAAAGCTTGTCCCACATCAAGAAAATACTACTGCATCATCATCGAGGTACCTTGTGACACCCACCAGCTGTAGTCAGTGATATTGTACTCACGTTAACAGAATTGTGCAATTTTAGCCAAATGTTGGAAAGAAGCAGTTATCTCATCGTACATTTTTATGTCTTAACTACAAAAATAATGAGATTTTAGTCTGCAATTTAAGAGTATTTGCTTCAGGGATGGTGCAAATATGCATACAAACCAGATTTGGACTCACAAATGTGTGACATGTATAACATGCAGCAAAATATTAAGGCATGTCTGATTATACGGACTGTAATAAGGCTTCAAGAAATAAGAAGTAAGCAGATGCACAGATGGAAGGCAATTAGAATTTTAAACAGCACAGTGAAAGTTTCTCTTATCTCTTATCACAGTAGACATAGGAGTATTTGAATCATCGTACACTTTATTCAGTGTAAGAAAGGGCACTTTGCTCCCTTTAATGGTAATAGGAGTAATTAACCTTGCACTGCATTCGTATGCTAAGCTTGAAACATTTTCAAGTTAGGTAATCAGGCTACATTAGCACAAACTAGCTTCAACAGCCAGTGAAGGCAGTTTGCATTTTTCAGAGTTAATATTTGACAACAATGTAAATTCAAATACATTGTAATATGGGATTGAAGCAAGAATAACAACTTACTCTGCTGGTTAAGCATGGCATACAGTGCATAAAAAGTGGATAGGATTTAAAAGTGGCAGATTTATACACCAACACAAAAAAAAAAAGTAACACATTTGACATTTCACAAGGAGGACGAGGTTTTCAGTATACATTATAGCTTAGCAGGAGCAAGGTGAAAAGGGAGTCTAAGTGTGATAAAATGTTAAGCCTCATTTTTCAGAACTCTTTAATAAAAGACTAACTAATGAGGAGTCTTAAGTTTCTCTCTCATTGCTTTTAATCTTAAGTCATCTCTAGGAGTACAGGAAGGACTGCTTGTGACCATTTAGATAGATAAGCCTAATTAACAGTTACAGATAAATACGGCATACTTTTTTTTTATTTAAAGAACAACCAATTCTTAGAAGATTCCAGTTCTGAATATTTATTTGGTACAGCTGTTATTTATGTACAGCATCAAACGTTACTTCCAACAGCTTGATGGACCAGAGAAACAGCACCCAAGGTTTAAGACTCCAGTTCCATCTATGGTGTACAGTACCTCAGAGGAGCCTTCATTGTTCACATCCACA
>VYZX01026012.1:0-11705 GCA_013401335.1 Brachypteracias leptosomus
AACCTTAAACCACAACACATATAAAAAGATTTTTGCCATGATATGCTGGGAAAAAGCTGTGAGTTTTGCAGATCTCCACACTTCAGAAGGAGTTGCTTTCTATAGTGTTATTCTTTCTACTTCTGAGATATACAAAGTGGACAGATGTTGTGGTGGCAGAATTAGGAAGGTGACACTTCTGCTTTAGCTGGAAAATGTAGCTAATTTATTTCTCTGCAGTTGGCATACATCTGTGCTCATTAAAATCAACGGCAAAATTCTCATTTTCTTCAATGATATAAGATCAAGTGAAAACATTTAAAGACTGAGATACTCCCACCCTCCTAACTAAATGTCTTTGTGATGGCTGGATGTTATGAAGGAGAAAAGAATACAAGCTGAAGTTCTGTTTTCTGTTGCTTACCTGCAGAGCTAACTTTTGTCAGAAATAGTAGTAACAGCTCCATATGAATATTTGCTTTTCACCCACATATTTAACATTTTCTTAGCATACATTCAGCAGTACAATCCTTTTGTTTAATGCTTCATTACACATATCTTAAGATGCAATACTTTCTTCATTTTGACCCATCTTAAGAGACAAAATAAAAAAATGATAACATTCACTGAATGTCAAATGGCACAGAGTATCTTTGTAGTAATAAGGCTAAATCCTTTAAGAAATCTCAGATTTTTACTGAAGTATCAACAAAAAGAAATGAATAGGGGAAAAATACAGAAGTTTAAACAGGAGTGGTGTCAAAGACTAGAAAGAAAGACTGGAGAAGCCTTGATACTGTCCTGGGCAGGATGTCAATTTGTCATTTGCTCAAATCTGTAAATTGTAAGAAACAAATTACATCTTACTATTGTATATTACAAAGACAGTATTCAAAAAAAACTCCATGGTGACTAGGGCAGGTAGTAAAATTTTACAAAATTCCATCAAATTTTAGGAAACTTCTACCATCTTTATTGTCTTTGAGATCTTTAAAGCTTTCTTAAATGTGGTTGAAATTTCATGGAGACCTGAAAAGTTTGCTGATGAGGGGAGTGAACACAAAGACATTCAGTCAAATGGAGGGATGTCAAAAACTCTGTTTCTGTAGGAAATCAGATTACAAAAAAAAGACCCCAAACCCCTGCTTTAAATATACTGCATGGAATGGAGAACAGCTGTGATTGCAGCAGCATATCTCCAAAGAATGAATTTGCAACATCTGCTAGGAAGTGAACAATAAACAAGAAGATCAAGATGAACTCAGAGGAAGAAAACCCTTGAAGTCTCTTTACAGAAAGAGTATGACTAATCTTCATTCCAGACAGTTGAGATTTTCTGGTTTAGATCTTTTAGACCTTGATATTCACTGATGGAAGAGAAGATGTTCATGGAATGCTCTACTTTCATTGCCTTCTCACAAAAAAAATCATTGTCCATTATACACTTTGTATGTAATCTTTATATAGGAAAAATATTAATACACTGTGTACATGGAGGCAACTTATTGTTAGCTCAGCTAAAATTTTAGAAACCTAGTAAAATTATATCAGTTATCATGAGTCCAGTTATAATACTAACACACTACAATTTAATATAAAAAATTAATACTCTAAAACAAAATATTACACTGAAATAGATAAAACTAATATTTACCTTTTGTTCAGTGCTATACTAACTGTTCTAACATTCCCAGGGGTCCTAAGCATGATGAAACCAGTGTTCCCTGTTGAAAGAGGTAGTCTATTCCCACAAAATGTTCCTTATTGTCAGCCAGTGGTAGAATAATGACTGTTGTGAAATTTCCTACCTCAGATAGCAAAAGCAGTATCAGTGATGGCTCCATTTCCTCTTAAGAAAGACGAAACATTAAGAGCCAATGTTTCTATTAACATGTTAGCAAAACATGAGATTATAGTGCCAATAAACTCTGTAACCTGCACAGGAACTTGCCACTAATGTCTAAAGCATGCAATAGAAAACTGCTGCTATTGAGCCCTGTGTTGGGTGCCAAAAGAACTGTGGTGGGTTTACCTTGTCTGGGCACCAGGTGCCCACCAAGCCCTTCTATCGCTCCCTCTCCCAAGCTCCATCAGCAGGGCAAGCAGGGAGAGAATAAGATGTGAAAAAACCCCCCGTAGGTTATGGTAAAAAGCAGTTTTAATAAACAACAGAAAAAGTAAGGCTGCATGTGTGCGAAGCAAAAGCAAACAGAAATTATATTCTCTACTTCCCATTTGCAGGTGGTGTCGGGCCTGTCCCAGGAAGCAGGGCTCCAGAACGTGTAGCAGTTGCTCAGAGGACAAATGTCTTCCAGACGAATCCCCCCGTCCTCCTTCCTTTATAGTTGAGCTGACGTCATATGGTATGGAATATCCTATTGGTCACCTCGGGTCAGCTGTCTGGTTTGTATCCTCTCCCAGATCTTGCCCCTCCCTTTTGGTGCTGGGTGAGCACTGCTAGTCATAACATGGGTGTGTTATCAATACCCTTCTAGATCCCAATACCGCAGTATGAGGGCTGTATGGGGCAAATCAGCTCAGCCAGACTCAACTACATTATCGTAACTTGAAATCTGCATACTTTTCTGAATGTTACAATTAATAATTAGGCCTCTTAAAGAGATTGCCCTCTAGATTTATTTTTTTTAAAATCCTTGCATTATTGTGATATGATTAATGAATTTTACTTTTCATTTCTAATTGTGAAGAGGTTTATGTGCCAAGGGTCTTTAAGATTAAGGAATAAACCCATTCCAAAATCTCTGCATGGCAGTTAAACTACTGTACTGCTGTAACTGTACCAGTCAGTAGAATTACTTGAATAATATCAGTGGCACCAATATTAATCTGCAAAGGTTTATTGTTAGTTTCCTTCAAACAGTATGATCTTGACAATTTTTTTTTTATCCACCTGAGACCAAATTCTGGAGTATTTTGTACCGCCCATTATTGACATAATTTGAATGTGAGCACACATTCTTACAGTCAGTTGTGTTTGGCTTTCATACAGTATGCTACTCTCACTAAAAAAGAAGACACTGTCCTATAATCAGAAAGCCTATACTGTTGCTTTTGTTAAATGATGATGTATTTACTGCAGGGATTCTAGATATTTTGACACACGATTAGAGAACAGATGTGTTGGTCATCAAATGTTTGTTTCTCTAGCATGATAAATGTGTGACAGCATCTAATTTCAGAAGTCAATTTCTTTTGAAGTTCATGTCTCTTTTCTCAAGAAAATGCTGCTACTAAGCAGATTCACATTGAGAGGACTAAATCTAGGGCTCCTGACTGTGCCCTTATTTGCTGACATGCAATTATACTTTAGACAATAGCATTTAAAGAAACTGTATCATTTGTAAACATTTGGTACTTCAATTTTATTGTATCTTTTAGAGGATAGAATGAAATATTCTTAAAGTAATACCTATTTTACATATTTCTTGCCCTTCCATTATTCCCATCCTGACTGCTTTAATATCCTTGAGGATATGTTTGTTGCTTCATGATTCGAAAAAAACCTGCAAATAGATATGACCATCATATTATATACCATTTTCTCCATAGAAATAAGTAACACAGAGTTTATAAAGCTACCACAAATTAAACTTTATGAGTTGTAGCTCAAGCATGCAGACCACCCTCTTGAAGTAAAACTCAGAGGTAGCATGTATGATGTAGTTCAAAACATATATGGTGTAGCTCAGAACGAATTATTTAGAGCCTTAGGGGTTTAGAAAGACTTTGTTGTAATCAGTTCAATACTATTGTGTGTCTCAGACTTTTTTCCTGTTCTCTACTTCCTTCTGAGATGCCTATATATACATATCTGTCTTCTTTTAAAGGAACAGGAATAAGAAAATTTCAACACTCAAAAGTGGGACAGGAGGTAATAAAATTATCATTCCAAGAAAAGAGATAGTGTCCTTCAGAAAAAAACACTGTTTATTGTTGATTATTAACTTCTGTAGAGAGTGTGGTTCCATCATTTCCTGCAAGGATAGAATTATGTTCAGAGTTCCTACTTGAAGTTCACAAACTGGGCATTCCCTTTCCCAAATTAACAGCATTCTTGTGTGTGATAGGTAACACATATGAATAATTTCAAATTTGTTGCAGAAAGCAACAGTAAAGATAACATGGCACTTAAATTAGCCATCCATACCAAGAACCTTGAATACTACCCCACCCAATTGTTTCCTTTCTTCTGTATCTGTCCTCCTAGTAGAGACAGTGAAAAGTCATATTATTTTTAGTACAGATTTGGAGGTTATGTTTATATTTAACTAATTTTTACTATAGCCCATTATAAACCACAGGCATAATAATTGTTTTGTATATGCTCTGACAAAAAAAAAAAAAGAAAAAAGGGAAAAAAAAAAAGAAATACTGTTCTTATTACTTTACAAATATAAATAATATTGAAAAAAAGAATATTAAAAAAAATAATTGTTGGAAGGACCACTTTATGAAGACTTTAAGAATTAAATATGTATTCCTTGACTAAAATATAAATTAATGGGAATATTATGGGATAGAACAATCATAAACAGTTCAAAAGTTCAAAACTATACAGGAAATATTTTACATTGGGTAAATTATTTTTATAACAATTGTCAGAAATTAGGTTACAGAAGTATTAAGAAGAATGTATAAAGAAATTAATTCAGCAAATGGTAGATCAAGGAAACAAATTATCTCTCTCTGGTATTTGTTTGTCTGTTTTACAGCTATTGTGATGTCATAGAGTGGGGCTGGCTTCATAGGTTTTTCTTGCATCATGACCTGGGTCACTGACCATTACTCCAAGAAATTATTTGAAAAGAGGTAACAGTTTCTTTTTTTTTTTTTCTCGTTGTTGTTTTAGTGATGTATTTTCTGTTCTAAAATCTTGAGTATGTGACCTATTACCTACAAACCTATGGAGAAAAATAAATCTCTGAGGTCATATTTGTCAATTTATGATTTTGTTTACAGAGATCTATGAAAATTTGTGATGAGTATAGTATTATATTGTTTAATATAATTCTCTAGGTACTCAATATTACATGGTAGCACGTAACTTGGATTTCCCACATCATAGAATGAATCATAGAATCACAGAATGTTTCAGGCTGGAAGGGACCTCTAGAGGTCACCTGGTCCAATCTCCCTACAAAATTAGGAACATCTCTACCTAGGTCAGGCTGCTCAGAGATCCATCAAGCCTGACCTTGAATGACTCCAAGGATGGGGCCTCCAACATCTCCCTGGGCAGCCCATTCCAGTGATCTATCACCCTCTTATTAAAGAACTTTGTTCTAATATCCAATCCAAATCTATCCTTTCCTAGCTTAAAACCATTACTCCTGGTCCTATCATTAGAAACCCTTTTGAATAGACCTTCCCCCGTCTGTCCCCTTTCAGGTACTGGAAGGTCACAATAAGGTCCCCCCAGAGCTTTATCTTCTCCAGTCTGAACAGCCCCANTCGACTGATGCAGTCATTTAAAATAAAATTTAAAAAGTACTTCTGCAGATTTGGTTATCTGAAGACAGAAACAAGATACTTTCAAGAGGATTTTTTTTCTTTTCTAAGAAGCTACACATCTGGAAAAACCCAGGAATACACTGATTATATTCCCACCTTATGCCAGCAATGACCTATATTTTATTTTGCATTAAAGTTTGTATAGAAATGTTCATGTAAAAAAGAGAAGAAATAACAGTCAAATGTTCATGCTTTGTTTCTTTTGAAAGGCTTTCTTACAGACCTAACTAAACATGATATTTTACAGAAAAAAGAATCATTGTCCACTTTTTTAGATCTTTACAGCTAAAAGGATTATGAATGGAATTGTGAAATTGGGTTAGTAGCATAACTCAGAGCATGACTTCAATAGTTCACTGTTAACTTGTCATTGACTGACATCAATGAGACTAACACATGGATCCCCAAAATTTCTCATTGTTCTCCTTATTTTACTCCTTAGGACCACTTTTTGGACTGAAATGTGTCTTATGCTCACCAAAAGCATAAGATGAGGATACAGCAGGGAAATGTAGCTGATGTCCCTTTTTGTTTCAAGGAAGCTTTAAGTCCCACTGTACTGTTTTTGGCTGTGGTAGAATGAATTTTCTTCTTGGTAGCTTGTATGGTGCTATGATTTGGTTTTGTGATGAAAACAGTGTTGCTAATATGCCTATGGTTTAGCTATTGCTGAGCAGTGCTTACACAGAGTCAAGGCCTTTTCTGCTTCTCAAACTGTCTAACCATTTTGCTGGAGGTGCACAAGGAGCTGGGAGGGGACACAGCCAGGACAGCTGATCCCAATCAACCAAAAGGATATTCCATACCATATGATGTCACACTCAGCATATAAAGCTGGGGGGATAAGTAGGTAGGGTGGGAACATGCAGAGTTATGGCATTTGTCTTCCCAAGTAACTGTTACATATGATGGAGTTCTGCTTTCCTGGAGATGGCTGAACATTTTCCTGCTGAAGTGAAGTAATGAATTCATTCTTTATTTTGCTTTGCTTGTGCATGTAGTTTTGCTTTACATATTAAACCTTATGTGTATAGAGATCTGTATCTTTGCATGCTTTAAAGAAGAGTACTTTCTTTACCATGTTTTTCATGGGTAACATAGAAAGTGTACTTCTGCAAACTGTAAATGAACTACAAAGGGCTTACCTGAGCTGACTATATGCTCTATAGTGGAAGTCCTTTAGATTTGACATTGCACATTTAAAGAATGCAGCATTTGTTATTGGAAGGCAATAACTGCTGGAAGAAAAGTGGTAAAAAATTGAGTATGGAAATTAAGGAGAGTAAAATGTACAACTGAAAGCAGAATCTTTCAAAATTCTTAATAAGATTATTCACGTTAGCTAGGAGCCAGTAATTGTAAAATAAAAAATAGAATAGTATGTTTTGTAAGAGATGATTTTGCACTGAATTGCTGTTTACTTCAGATGATTCTTTTCTAGTTTAGTCTTCATAACTAATTCACCCTTAGAACATCTTATTTCTCTCTGCCTTTGTAACTCAACAAAGATTTTTCTACAAACCTAATCATGATCTAACAATATTGCTAGTAGTTGCTAAAAGCTTAGTCCAGTACGCTCCCATTAAATGCACATATTAGCAGCACTTGAAAATACAGGTTAGGGGATTTTGGAGGTGTGGGGGCTTTTTTTCCCCTTTGTTGACTTCTGTGTACACAGACTGTGAAGGTTTATGTAGGGAAGGGAGATATAAGACAGATACAATAGCCATGTCTCTTTTTCTGTGTAAACACTTCCAGACAATCTTCCATCCCCATTTTACATGTTTTCATTGGTACTTCCACTTGTGACAAGAGAGCTGTTTTATGTTTTATAAATTTAGACTAGGAGTGTTCATACTTGTCTTGTCATCTAGTCAAAGTGAAATATGAAAAAGTATTTAGAGATGTTACATTGAATTTACTGGACAGCTACAAAAGCTTTCTTTGTACATAAACTATAGCTTCTAGAAGGGTGAAACACTCACATTAAATTTCTTTTTTTTTCCTTTGTGTGCTGATGAAGAGAACATTCTCTATACCTGGAGGATGGGAGAATTCAGAACTATTGAAATCTCAATTCCTACTGCTACTGAGGAGAAGTAGTCTTTGCATTCACTGTCTACTCCCACAAAAGTCTTCAATTGCTGGGAGTTTTAGAGACTTCTTAACTGCACTGTGATGTAATGTGTTTTCAACTTGTCTGAGATGAAGGTAGGAAGTGACTGATTGTTAAAATTCTTATTAATGATCTGGATGCAGGATTTGAATGCACCATTAACAAGTTTGCCGATGGTACTAAACTGGGAGGTGCTATTGACTCCCTTGAGGGACAAAAGGTCTTGCAAAGGGATCTAGATAGATTCGATCATTGAGCTGTGATTAATAGGATGGAATTTAAGAAGTCTAAATGCCATATTCTGTACCTAGCTTGGAGTAACATCAGGCACAAGTATAAACTGGGAGAGGAGTGGCTGGAGAGCAGCCCTGCAGAAAGGGATCTGGGAATGATGGCCAACAGCAGGCCCAATATAAGCCAGCGGTGTGCACTGGCAGCCATAAGAGAAAACCACATCTTGGAGTGCATCAAACAGAACATTGCCAGGCACTCAAAAGAGGTGATCATTTCACTATATTTAGGGGGTCCAGAGGATGGTCACTGAAATGATCAGAAGTCTCAAACACCTCTCCTATGAAGAAAGGCTGAGAGAGTTGGAACTGTTCAGCCCAGAGAAGAGAAGGCTCAGGAGAGATCTGATTGATGTCTTTTAATACTCAAAGGGAGCTTACAAGAAAAACAGAGAGACTTTCTACAAAAATATGTAGTGTCAGTAGAAGGGGTAACATATTTAAACTGTTAAGAGATAAGTTTAGATTGCACATTGTCTCCGTTTAAGGCTCAGGGCAACCCCCCACGGAGCAGCATTTGTTTCACCCCTCTTCCCCCTCCCCTCTTCCCTCCCAGGGGGGGAAGAAAGGCCTCACACAAAGTTGGAAAGTGAAGCTTACAACTTTTAACAGGGAGTAACAAAAGGGATATGAAAGGAAGGGAGATATACAGAGGTAACAAGGGAAGGTATATATACAAATATACACAACACCGATCCTCAGATGTTGCTGGATTCCTCCCGAGCCACGTGGAGTTGTAGCAGCCACAGAGACGTGTGGAGCCAGCAGCAATTCCAGTGAGGAGGGGGCGAGCGGAACTTCCTGTGTCCTTTTATAGAGTGTGGCAGGAAGGGGAGTGGAATAGTTGCTCCACCTGTCCCTCCCCTTCCCCAAACCTTAAACCACAACACGCATAAGGAAGAAATACTTTACAAGGAAGGTGGTGAGATACTGGAACAGGTTGTCTACAGAAGCTGTGGATCTCCCAGCAATGCAAGTGTTTAAGGTCAAATTGGGCAGGGCTTTGCGTGACCTGATCTAGTGAAAACCACCAGGTCACTGTGGTTGGACTATGTGATCTTCAACATTCCCTGCCTACCCAAACCATTCTATGACTCTGTGTTATCCTTAATATCAATTTGAAAAAAAGTTACTTAATATCTTTCTAGAGCCTTCAGCTCATTTTTTTTTATAATTCACAGAAAAAAAAAAAACAAAAACAAAAAAAAACATATTATGAGACCTAGACAGATATTATGAGGGAAATTTTACCATAAGAACTGATAATTATGTTCTACCTTTAAATAATTTAAATCATTAACTTATATTGAGAGTAGTGAAATAGAAGAAGAATGTTTATGTTTGTATGTATATGTATGTGTATGTACAATTCTCACTAGAAATTGGTCTCAGAAACAACAGTTTGTATAAATCATTCATTGTCTCATAATATGGAAAAGGACTGGGAAAATTCTAATATTTTCAGCAATCTATGAGTTAAATTGTGTTAAAGATGAAACCTGAATTCTTCAAGCTATGAAAAGACAGATGTCAACCTCTCCTGAGTCCTCTTCCAGCCACCTGCCAGTCTCAGTACAAAAACCAATACAAAATGTAACTCACTTTCATATCCATAGAAAGCCTTTATAAAGATTAAAGCACTGCATTATCTTTTCTTCAGGAAAAAAAAAATCTTTTTCCCTCTATAAGATCTCCTTTTATAGCTGATTTCTATTGTGTGTTAGATTTCTTTTTTAATGGCAGTGATTCAGCTTATGGTTTCTTCCAACACTTCTCCCCCAAATAAGAAACAAAACTTGTTAAAATTATATAGAGGTGGCTACAAGCTGACATCTGTGTCAATGTGAAGAACAAGGACAAAATTTCCATGGCTCTCTTTTAAGAACAGAAGGGCCTTTTTTTCTGGGATTCTGAAAGCACTCTAAAGGATTACACATGTAGCCTTTCTTTATAAAGAAAGATGAAAGTGCTGCAGCAAAAAGAATCAATGTCCTGTAAAAGAATAAATAAATAAATAAGTTCTTACTTGAGAAAAGATTAATGACAAAAATCTAGAGTTATATACATACCCTCTAACATACAATGTTCTATAGTATACTCAATGTTTGGTTTTTTATACATATATTGCTTACTTTTAAGTAGACATTTTGTCAGAAATTAAATACATTTGCACATAAGTGCTGAGTGCATAAATGCTGCCTAAAAATAGAAAGTTTGTGGAAGAAGACTTCATACTTGACAACGGACACGAAGTGCACCAGCCTCTGCTCACATTGAACTGACTTTGAACAGACAAAAACGGGAACTTAGCGAGTTAAGCAAGCAATTAAAAGGGAACTATTCTCAATGTGGAAATTCTTTAGCTAGCAGCTGGACATTAACATAAGCCAATCATATAGCATTTTAAGGCGTGTGTACAGCTTATGTATCAAGCTAGAACACCAATCATATTATGCGTGGTCGCATGTACGGAAATTATAACCATATAAAAGCAAGGAATTGTAATCAATAAATGACTTTTGCTGAATTCACATTGGACTCTGCATCTGTCCATATTCTCCTGTCAAAAAACTTATCTTTGTATATGGAATAGAAAACTGATCTACTTTGAAAGTTGGATGCAGGCTGACAAGTGTAACATTCTGTATGAGGAACCCATGAGTATGATCAAATCTCCTTTTTCAGAACAGACACTATGCAAATTGAAACAGGTGAAGTTACAATTACAAAAAATTATTTTTCAGTAACACTGCATTACAAACATTTAAAAGGTAAAAACTTTTTTGACTGTAGGATATTAGAAAACAGTATTTTCAATAAGCTTTATTTTGCTGAATTTTGAAGTTTAAATTTGAAATAATGATAATTTAGTCTAGTGCCACAACTAAATACATGCAGTCACATCTGTTGTGAGTTAAAATATAGCATATATCATGTTTCAAATATGTGTTAATCTTAGGTTTATTCATATTTTCTTTAGTGAAAACTATATATCTGCTATGTCTTTTTCTATATCTTCTTTCATCCAGAAGCTAATCTTTAAAAGTATGAAAATGAATCCTAGGATCACACCAAACACATTAAAGATGAAAAACAATTGCTTTTTTTTTTTTTTATATCAGCACATTGTCATTTCTAATACATATGACAGAATAATGTTGAAAGAAGAACTATTTTTCAAAGACCATATTGGAAATAAATTTTGTTTCCTCTAAATGAAAAATTTTTGAGAAAAAATTACCTTTCTACAGGACAGATTTTCTTTTAATTACAATGAAGGCTGATTATTAATCATTAGTTTTTCTCATGAGGCTGTATTAGTTTGTGTTCCTTAACTCTTCTTTATGAAAGAATCCCTGGACAGGTACTTTTGTCAACACATAGCATTTATATGTGACAACTATGATGAATTTCCTCCATTCCCCTTCAGAATCACGAAAATATTTCATGAACATAGGCTATAACTGTATAAAGAGGAAAAAAGAGTTTGGCTGACAAAATAATTGTAGCTTCCATAGTAGAATTCCCAAACTGAAGCATAAGGAAATTTTCTCTATATTAAAAATACAAATATTTTTACTGACATTTACAATTATTTACCAATTTTCATTACTTTTAAAAGAAAAGTTGGATCTTGTCTTTTATCACTTATAAACTGATTTTGTAATGCAATTAAAATCTTGACTTCATATGTGTGTCTTATGATTTTTTTAATAGGAGGGAAAAATACTAAATTATTTATTTTCTTTGGCCATGCTTCTCCTGATAAAGCCAATCATATCCTGGGC
>VYZX01026016.1:1884-16068 GCA_013401335.1 Brachypteracias leptosomus
GACTGTTCTACTTAGGTTTTAAATTCTAACATTTATTTATATGATTTCATTTTCAGGTCAAGCTCAGTGTTTTCTGTGAACAGGACAGAATTCTGCAGGACTTGGAGGACAAAATAAGAGCCCTTAAGGAAAATAAAGTAAGTAGATTAAAAAAGGGTTTATAAAATAAAATAACAACTTTCTTCTAAAAATATGGAACAAGCAAAAATTTGAATTACTGGATGCTGCTTGCATTGTAGTAGCTTTCTTTGGACATGTGAATAAACTTAGATAAGAAAAGGGATTGTTTTTTATGTTAGGTTGAGTACTCACTTTTAGGAAAAATGGTTTTAAAAATTAATGTTTTAAAAACACATACATTCAATTCTCTGGCATTTATTACAAACTGAGGTACATACACTTTTCTGTGTAGTTGTGCTTTGTCTTAATGTGTATGTGGTGGGAGGCTGAGTCGTGTTTCATTTGCAGCTCTTCCCACCTGCACAAGCATTGTTTGCATAAAGAGCAGTGTGCTACCATAGTGAGCTCTCACTCTCACATCTGTGGTGGTTTCTTGTTTGGGGTTTTGTTATTTCGTTTTTAAATGTAGTAAGAGAAGGGAGATTCAAATTAGTAATAATTTCAGAAGCCTATGCTCATTTGCCTTTCTGTGTCTTTATCTGCTTCACAGCCTATGAGCTATAGCTGTCAATAAAGTGAGGTGTTTCAGAAAAAAAATCTGTTCTAATATGAAAGTACTGTCCAGGTGGATCATTCAGAAGAGCTACTGTGCAAAAGTGATTTTGTTATTTACTCCCAACTGAATGAATTGGGCCTACTTTGTGTCTTAGTATTTTAATCCCTCACATGGCTAATTCAGCTACAGCAGTGAATGAGAACCTGTCCTTAAATAAAGAGCTAATGCTGTGCTGTAGTAGGGCTGTCACAGTTCTATACTGCTTAAGGGAATTTTTCTGAAACTGTACAATACAGTTTTATACAGACTGTAAATAGGAAAAATTTCTCAGTGCTTTGTGTTTTTCACAGTTTTGACTACTTAATGGAAAATATCAGATAATTTGGGTTATAATAGTTAATTAAGGCTCTTGCACTTTTTTGTTTACATCTTCATCTCCACAGCAGGAGGCCAGTCCTCACCTCTAGTGGCTTATAGGAAAGACTGGGGGCATGGAAAACAACTTTTATATTCCCACAGGTAGATCTGTAAAATCCCATGTAAATGTTGTAAGCTTGCTGCCATCTTCTTCTGTGTTAGGATCAGCTGGAGTCTGTTTTGGAGGTTTTACACAGGCAAATGGAACAGTACAAAGACCAGCCACAACACGCAGAAAAAATTTCTTATCAGCAGAGACTTTTGCAAGAAGATCTCATACACATTCGGGCTGAAATATCTAAGGTTTCAACGGTATGTGGTTTTGGTTGTTTCAGGAAAACTGTAATTAAAATACCGGATCTTTTCCCCAATATGTGGAAAACCACTTGCTTTTATTTTTTTTGAGCCTGACATGTACCCATTTCATTCTTGTATGAGAAAGGATGGGAATGTTCAGTCTTTATCTTCTCTCTTCATGCCTCTCATGGTTTCGTAGACCTCCGGTATTTATTCCTTCAACTTCCAACTGATCTCTTTTTCAGGCTTCAAAGAAAAAGCCTGTTCCATCATTGCTTACATTAAAATGCTCCAGGCACTTGATTTTTCTCAGTTCTGAGTCAGACTATGGTGCCATCAATGCTGGAAATAATCTTAAGTAAGGGTGATTGGAGAGCCTTATTTTCCAGGAGTCTGCTTGTTTATTCACTTCTAATGCCACTACAACACAGCCTGTAGAACTTGTACAGGATGACCTGCTTTGTGCTTCAAAACACGAGTTCTAGTTTAGGTGACTGGATTTCAATTATGAACTTGTTTTAAATAGAGGAGTAAATGGAACTGGAATAGATTCCTTCGTAGCGTATCAGTCATAGTTCAGATTCTATTACATGCCAGTTCTATGCTTAAGAAACGGGTTTGTATGAGGAAGCTGGTCAGAGTGTTTTAACTAGGGATTCTTGACTTGATCTTGCAAGCTATAAAGCATTTTGAAGTTTATCATCAACTCTAAGCAAAAATGTAGACTATAAAATGGATTTTTTGCTTCTTTTTATAATACAACACCAGCATCTTCAAAACACTTTGGTGCTCAATTAGAGAATGGATAGAGTGATTTCAAAGTTTATCATAACATTGTGTTAGAGTATTCCCTCTGTTAATAGGAAATGGAAAATGCCTGGAATGAATATCTGAAATTAGAAAAGGATGTGAGCCAGCTTAAAAAAGCCTTACAAGACCAGATGAATAGTTCATTGATATCTCAGGTGAGTCCGTTTCCAGACACTAGTTTACTTATGAGATGATTTTGTCTGAACTGAAAGAGAAATTCTCTGCAATTTTTGTGCTGTATTTAGCTGTTGTGTAGTTGTTTGCAAAGTTCAGACATTGTAGCAGCAGAGCTGTGCCATAAGTAGCTATCTTGCAGCATGTGTAATAGTTTCTCATAATTTGTCTATGCAAATTTGTCATTATTTTATTATGTTTTTATTACATGCTGACATCTTGACATTGATAACGTATTTAATTTATAAGACTATGCAGGATTTCTTAGTCTTCCATCTATTTGATCTGACATTGTTGGCTTCTTAATCCATTTTTAAGAACCTCAGTCGATAGCTTGCTATTGTCATTACTCTTACTCTTTGTCATGTTCTTCTGTTTATGGAAGATTTATCTCTGCAGATTGTTTTGTGAAGTGGAATAAGTGTTTAACAGCCATCAGTAATTGAAAGGCATCTCGCTTTTAAATCAATTATTCAGTTTTGAATCTTATAAAGAAGCTTTGTTATTCTGTTTGCTGAACTGGACATGGTATACCAGATTATTTCTACATACCTGCTTACAACTGGTGATTTTATCCTTAGAGCAAGGAACACAGTCTGGATTATTTTTCCCGTGTTTAAGCAGAACAATTTTATTTAAAAGGCACAACACAAGAAACAAAGCTAATGTGCCATTTTGCTCAAATCCCAGCCTCCTTTTCTAAATAACCTGGACCAAAAGAGCTCACTAGTTAATTTTTTCAATTTCTTTATTTGCAACAAATATCTGATCAGATATGAATTGAAGTCTATTTATTTTTGCTTTTAATGGATAAATGTTTTGTATCAAAGCAAGAGTTCTACAACTTTTAAAATCGCATCAGTCGTCAGAGTCTAATTTCATTTACTTTTAATTTTGGGAGGTGATACTGTTTCTAGAGCCAGAATATTATGTCATTGAACTCAGTGGCAGAATACATCCCTCCAGAAAATCCCAGGGGTATTTTAGAATAAAATTGTCCCTGTGTGAAGTTATTTTGTTTAACAAAGGGAAACTACAGGTCTAAACAAAATATACTGATTTCTGGTTGTGCAATGTACATACTTAAAATACTGGATATGTGGCATGTGACTCAGCAATACATACAGAAAGGAATGCAGTTTACACAGAAAAAATGTTAACTCATTTTTATTATCATCTCCTATCACACACATAATTAGAAAAAAATGCATGTGCACACAAACACATTGCATGTTTTGTGTGTATACTTACTCATATATCTGTGCATGCATATGTGTCTTTGGCTAAGATGTGAAAAAATGTTTCTGAATACCTCTTTTGGAGATACTGAGGGGAGATGGTTTTTTCAGAAAGTACTGAGTATTCTTAAAATTATATTTCTTCAAAGAAGTCTCACTTGAAGTACCCATAATAGTTAAGAGTTTCTTGATCTCTACCCAAGGGTGTGTAAACTCAAGATGGTTGATCTAGTATTTTCCAATAGCACTACATTAATACACACTGTATTTAAAAAAAAAAATGCAATCTTCATGGAATATTATTCAAAATTCAATAAATTTACAGGCTCAAGTTGCTGTAGGAAACAGCCAATGTTGGTTTTATATAGAGTTAATTAAGAGGTTAAAAACTAAATGCTTCAAGCAGCTCGGTCAGACTAAATCTTGCTTTTAAGAGTGTAGCTTCATTGTCTTTTGCTTAAGCAAAAGGGTTGCTTAAGGGTTGGGGGAATCTGGGCATGCTGAAATTAACTGAGATGTGGTATTTTATCAGTTGTAACTTTTCAGTTTGTAAGTGTTTCTCCTCTGGTTTTATAAGTCATTTAAAATTATGTTTCTGCGTGAAGAAAGTTAGAGAAATCAATTTATCTCTCCAAGTTGCTTTATGGACAAGCATGAAAAGGTATCTTTATACTCTTTACTAAACAGCAAACTTGGCTTTAATAATTTAAAAATAAATTAATCTGTTTATCTGATAGATCGAGTCCATTTTTGATCTAAAATATTCTCTTCACATCAATATTTAAGTAATGGGAAGAAGTAATATTAAAAGGTCTCCTGGCTTTTGTACATTACTAATCAAATGTTTTCTGAGTGGTTTCAGAAGCAGAATTTTTTGTACATGTGGGGGTTTTTAACCAGTTCTGAGGCTTGATTATTGTAAATCCATCATTTGATTCCTTGTAGTATGATTAATCTCATAAAAATGAAATGAAATGCGCAAATTTATAGTTTGTATCCTGACAATCTTTCAAGATATGTCCCATCTATCGAGTGACTTTACCACAGGCAAATAACATTCTCCATCATTTAGATGTTTGTGTTCTTGGCACCCCGTTTGCTGATCTGTAACCTGGCTGAACATATTTTCTGATCTAAGACAGAAAGTGGAAAGTCATTTATATGCCTTCTGAAGCTCTATGAGGTATAAGAGCTTTTACTAAAGTTTTTCTCTTTCAGGCTTATAGGATTAATTAGTGGTTATTTTACAGCTCATAGCAAGTGATGGATTTCTAGAGTTCTTGAGCAGTTTGTAAGCAATTCTTAACTGAAGTGTTTCACTGCCTTTTGCTTTCTTTAATAATATTTTCCTCTTGGTTTTGCTAAATTTGTTTTTAATGCCAGTTTTGGAAGGCAGAATTACCAGGCTTTGATTAAGTAGATGAGAATAGCTATTTATGATGATTGCAATGAATATCTGACTGAAGTGGTGGCTTCAGTAGCCAAGGCCTCTGGCTGCAAGATGCAATCAAAGGGAGAGTCCAGACTGCAGACAAAGCTTCCCTTTCTTTCCTCCTGGAAAGTCTTGATAAAGCAAATAGGATGCAAGATGAGACCAAATCCTGGAACAGCAACAATATATTGTTTCAACCTATAATACATCATGGCCAGTAGGCCTTACAGCCCAAATATAAGCAGAAATTAAATTTGTCAGCCCTTCTGAGTTAGTTTTGGGTTTATATTTCATCCATTGAGAGCCGTTAGGAAGTTAATGGCAGTATTCAGGGAGACTACAATTTTTTTTGCTTTTTTAATATTGGACATTTCTCCTAAATGTAGTAAGATGAGTTTTGTACGGTTGCCTTAGCAGTCTTAAGTGTGTTAGAATAGGATTTAAAAACAAAGTTCAAATGAAAAGGTTCTGTAAGCTCATTTTCTGTAGCCTCAATAGTATTGTAGAAAAAAATGTAGAGGTGTCGCTTTTTCCCTAGTCTTCTAAGGAAGTTGTCCAAGACTCAGAAAATGCTCTAATAAATTTTATGAACAAGATATGTTGGTTTGTGTTGGTGGATTTAAAAAAAAATAAAATAATTATTTAACAAATTTCTTTTGAAGTTTTCATGTAAGTTCTGAAATGTTAGTTTGGTTTTGGTATCAAAATGAGGATAAGCCCATAGTAAATTAAAAATGAGATATGATTGTGGGTTTTTTTTCTTTTTCTACAAACATTAGGAGAAAACACAAATACAGAAAGACTTGTGGAGGATTGAAGACGTTACAGCTGGCTTGAGTGCAAATAAAGCAAACTACAAAACTATAGTAGACTCTATCAAGAATCCAGGTAAGGAGAACATAATTAAAACAAACAAAAAAATACACAAATGCAACTGTTTCTTTAGATCTTAGGTCTGTGCAAATAGTCTTGAAGTTTGCTCTACTGCAGAAAATCCAGTTAATTCTGTTACTGGTTGCATGAAAAATCTGTGTAGATTGAGCACATTAACTTGGCTTTTCTATGGTCGAGGTGACAAAAAGGTTTTTTGTTGTTTGTTTTCACATACTGATGACGCTAAAATGTAACTAGCCATTACCAAAGGAATAATAATAATAATCTAAATTCTTCAAATTGCAGAGTTTCTGTCACATACCAGGCTCATACCAGTGTAGTATCTCTTCTGCATTCTGTCCAGGAGCTCCTCTCTGTGTTCTTCTCTGCCTTTTTCTTCTTTCTTTTCTTTTTTCCCCTTGGATGCTGCCCAACTGCCCTTGCTGCAGTTGCCTTCCTCCTCCCTCTCCAGGCAGGTGTTTTGTAAGCAGAGCAACAACATCAGCTATGGAAAAGAGGAAGGGAAAGTGTGTGTGGTCTGCATTTCAATTGCTTTATTATGTTTCAAAGAAAAGACCTAACGCGCTGGGGTAGCAAGAGACTGTTAACTCCTACTCTAAATTCACTTTATATTTGAAGTATCTTTGCTTACCTTTTACATGCAGAGCTAAAATAGTTCTAAGGTTGTGAGATCTCATTTTATATAAGGTATGGCTGCAAGTGCTTAGCCTCATCTAGATCTACAGGCATCTTAAGGAATCTGTGGCACGAGGCCAGTTACAGCCTATGGACTGATTTCATATGGCTCTTGGGCTTTTCCCTCCTTGCTTCCCACTGCCCTCTCCAGGGAGTTTTACTGGATGATATTAAAGTGTTTGTTTTTATTTTGGGCCTGAAAGGTTTGCTTGATCCTCATCCAAAAAAATGTTTTCTACCCATGCTATAATGTAACAATCAAGCATTTTTATGTCCAAAAAAGCGCCCCTTTTGTGTTCAAAGCAATGTGCAGAGTTTTAGGGCTCAATTATGAAGTCCGAGGATGTTAATTACTATTCTTATGAACATAATTGATAAGAAACAACACCTAACACATCTGTATATTTCTGCCCTAGAGAGAAAAATAGTGCCTTCATTTTCTCAGTCTTCAGTGCCTTCCTTACCAGCTTCCCTCGCGACTGTGGAGAGCAAACTTTCAGTTCCCCAGAGCCCTCCGCCCAGTCCGGTTAAACCCCCGCTGGAGGTCAGGCTGTATCCACAGCCTTATTTCCAGGCCAGAATGCAGCACCAAGCACAGCAGCTGAAAAAAATCGAGCCACCTCTTCAGTCACCAATTAAGCTCAAGCCAAAGGTTGTAAGTACTGTTCTTGTGAGATTCATTTGCCAATGCTTCCATTTACTTCTGGCAGAAACAGTGAAAGCTTCATGGTTGCAAAGTACTCAGTGTGGAGGCACAAGAGGGAGACACTTAAGGTGTTTTTATTGAAACCAAGCAATAGCACTTGCAGGAGAGTATGTGTGTGTAACCCGGAGCTTTATGTACAGTAGCCATGTGCTGGTTTAGAACGTGCCAATGCAGAGAGTAATACTTTGTGGTTGGTGACTTGTTTGCTTTTTGGGTCTCATTTGGTTTTTAAAGCCTCAAGCTCCTGGTGTGGACAGAGAAGAGCATGCTAAAGGAATCACAGATAACTCGTGTAATGTAATGAACTTTCAGTCAGTTTAGGCCAGACTGTTTGCAAAATACCTGTGCTTTCCTGTCACCAGGAAGATGAAGCACCGCCCAGACCTCCTCTCCCTCAGTTGTACAGCCCTGATGATCACCCACCAGCTGTTCCACCTCTACCAAGAGAAGCCACTGTCATCAGGCACACATCAGTGCGGGGCCTGAAACGCCAGTCAGATGAAAGAAAGAGAGACAGAGAACTCGGACAGTATGTAAATGGAGATTATAGGGTGAGCACCTATATGCCTATACATCTACATTTTAAA
The DNA here is from genome assembly GCA_013401335.1 of Brachypteracias leptosomus. Taxonomy (NCBI): domain Eukaryota; kingdom Metazoa; phylum Chordata; class Aves; order Coraciiformes; family Brachypteraciidae; genus Brachypteracias; species Brachypteracias leptosomus. Next base: position 9,791 of record VYZX01026016.1, read on the forward strand.
GATATGTGAACCTTTAATTAAAAATATTATTGGCTGTAAAATGTATGGATCTCTAGGTCTTGTAATAGGGAGAGAAGTATAATGGCAGAGAGAGATAGTAGGGGCAGAGAGAGATCTGTGCTATATAGTAATGGCAGAGAGAGAGCTAGTAATCCAGAAACAAAGCTTTAGGATTTGTTTTAAGATTATTGAGACTTGCTGTGATTTCATTTGAACTGATGAGTATTTTTCCATATAGGTGGAACTGCGTTCATACATGAGTGAACCAGAACTAGCAATGATAGGTGGTGACCTCAGCCAACCTTCCAGTGGTTTAATAATCTCTGACAGTGGATACCAGACATTACCTACCCGTGGTAAGCCAGGAATTTATGTAGTTGATTTTTAACAGTACTGTCTGTATAGGAGCTATTCTACCCTAGGATTTTCTGGAGATGGTTTTTATCATCAGATCATTATTTTGAGATTTGTGAAAGTCTAGAGATTCTGTGTGTTTTGATGGTGCCATTACAGACAACCAGCCTTTTGCAAAGCAACTTAATATATAATGCTTAAAAAAAGGCATAGCAAAACATCAAATTAGCTATTGGAATGCCTCCTATATTTAGAGTTATTTTTCATCATAATTTCTATGTGATAAACTCAAGTATTTTTTAAACACTTCTATTGCCATTGAAATGAAAGCAATAAAGAATATGAATATAATGCCCCCAGCCACTACATGTGACTTGACACTCCAGCCCCACTATGCTGTCGTTCTGTAACTGTTTTCCAAATGAGGATAGAGAGGATATTTGGGGAAGAACAATTGATTTCTTAGCCATTCTCTTCTTTTTTTCCTTTCTAACTATGAGTGTTAAGGTTTGATTTGCATAGATTATTTGTACAGCTTATCTACTGTTGTACAGCTGAGTTCACCTCATACCTCATTTAATATAAGCTTCTAAATTATTGTAGATCTTTCTGTATTTGGATCAGTAGTGATCTGAAACACATTACTTTTGGCTGAAAAGTAATTTCATTCCTCTCATGATCTTCTGAACTGCAAAATGTGAACCGTGACCCAAAATAGTAACCAGAATGTCATAGGAAAAGCATGATAACTTAAAAAATATCTGACACTTGTCTTTTTGTCAATCATTTGGTTTTAAAGCATTCTCTTTTTCCTTATAAAGGTTTATCTGGATCAACTTCCAGGTTGCACCAATCATCTACCATTTCATCATATGCAACACTTCGAAGGGATAGGTCCAAGGTAAGTTTTAAATCAACATTAGCTGTTCAAAATAGTTACACCCAGAATATATTTCCCATAGCAGGAAGTGGGATAGTAGTAGCATGGGAGAGGATCAAGACTTGTGGTCTAATAAAATCTCCAATTTTTCACTTTCTTAAATGAATCAGGAAGCAGACAGACAACTTAGTGCATCTGAAATAGATTTATAAAACAAGGTTTAGAATCAAAAGTCAGCACTACTAATAGAAAATATGGAGTTGAATTATGCAGATTAATGCAAAAATAATAGGACAAAATCATGTTAATTTAGTAATAAGGTAGGAGAAAGAGTTAATTTTTTGTATGCTACTTATAAAGTATTAATTGCAATGTGTTTTGTGTGCCTTGTGACTTCTACAGGAGAGACCAAAGAGTGCCTTGGAACGCTTATACTCTGGAGACCACCAAAGAGGCAAGATGAGTGCAGAGGAGCAGCTGGAAAGAATGAAGCGCCATCAGAAGGCCTTGGTTCGTGAGCGCAAGAGAACCCTGAGCCAAGGAGAGAGGCAGTCTGTCTCCACTCGCTCTTTCATCAGGCCCATTTCTGCAGACGTAGGCTCAGTATGTTAGATATGCCTTAAAAGGACTAAACTGAAAATATCTTTGGATTTTATTTTTTCCCTAGCAAGCACTTTCACTTGAGTGTGTGTGATGCTCCTAGTCTAAATTAGTGTTACACGGGATAAAGTGAGTTCGGAGAATGAGAGTAACAGTCGATCCTTTTTTCCTAGTAGTTACAGTGTGTGTAGCAGGTTCAGCAGGTAAGTTGGTCAGAGGTTAGTGTGCTGAATGGAGGTGTGAGTATATTGGAGTGATTTCAGAGACGTGATTGGTTTGTACTGGAATTGTATTTAGAAAGGTGTAAGAAGCTTGTACAGTTTTAAAACTGCTTCATAATGGAATGGGCCTTTTAGAATGTTCTTACTCACCGTGAGTATTTTTCTTCTCAATTGATAAATTAGGCTGCAAGATAGTCGTGGTAATATCAGACCAAGGTGGTGTCTCTTTATTTTCTTAAAGAGATGATAAATGGCTAATCAGTTTTAAAATCTAATCATGTGGATTAGAAACTTAAATAAGAGCTAATTTGTTGTAATAGATACAAATTTTTCTTTAAAGCTCAAAATGCAGAATATTCTAATAAGGCTCAAATTTAAGCTGCTGAAGGAAAGGATTTTTGTTGCATTCTGAGATTAAATGCTGTACAGATAATAAGTTTGTAATGATACATTTTGGATACTAACCAAAGCAATTCTAATTGATGAAGTTACCCAGTCGCTCACTTGGTGCTAAACCAAGCTTGTACTGTAATTGCACTTATGCTGTGGTCTTTTAATTTATTTTTTTTATTTGGTCCACTACAGCTTTAGAATGATCACCTTGTTTTACCTAATTCATTGCACAAGATCTCTTGCTTTTAGATTTGTCACTCATCATACGTAATGCCTCTTTTTTTGTTTGCTTATTTTTAGTTTGCAGAATTTTGTAGTTATTTTAAAATTTCTAACTGGACTACTCAATTTTTACCAGGCTTAATTGCATTTAGTACATGTGTGTCAATTGCTAGCGTTAAAACCCCCTATAATATTTAGCCTTTCGTTCCCGCTGTCCAGTAGCACTAATTTACAGCTAGTTATTTGTATTTACTTTCCCAGTAAATACGAGCGCCCTACTTGGAGACATTCATCTCTTTTGTCTTCTGTTTTGCAGTCACAAATTTATTAAAGATAATATAATATTTGGGAACTGTAGAACTATAGTATCACTGTTATTTTCATATTTTAATTAGAAGTAAATCTAAGTTTCTTACGTTTCCTGGCTCACGTAACATACACAAGGCAAATTTAAACATTTTTGTAGCATTCCTTGTCAATGTTTGTTGCAAACACCTTATCTATAAATTTGGGTGCCATCTTGGTCTTTTTCTTGCTGTAAAGAATCAAAATAGAATCTTTCAGCCCTAGCAATGTTTTGTAGAGGTCATCTCTTGTACCTATAGGGCTTAGATATGCAAAAAGCATGTTTGATAGCACAATTACTTACAGCATTACAATTACTTAGCAGCCGAAATGACGAACAGTTAAATGCATAATTGAAGTGCTGCTCAGTGTGTAACATTTGCTTTAAACGTGCATTGTATGTGTAACTCTAATTTTTAATCGGTCAGCTCTCAAGTATAATATGATATTTGAAGTGTTGATCACAGTACATGAATTCATTTGTTATATACAATGCCTTTCTAATGTAAAAGTCGCAACATCAAAGCCAATAAAAATACTGCTTTGTAAGAATGGTTTGATGTTTTTCTTACCTATATACAATAACTTGAAAATGATACTGTGTATTTAAAATATACTGTGTCAATCAGGCCTGGTTCGAATATGAGTAGAAGATTGACTTTGGAGTATTTATATGAGAAAACTTTTCTTTCTCTTTCGAATTTTGTAAAGAAACATCTTAATTTTTGAGATTTAATTGCCTTTTAGCTATTTAACTTTTTATACATACATGGAAGATACTATCTTCTGAGTGAATATTGAGAGCTTGTGCATGAATAGGTTTCAATTAGATTTAATAATTCAGGTAGCATAATGAAGTCTAAGGACTTCACGTGGACTTCAAACTTCAACCAAAACAGCCCAAAGATTTGTAACGGAAACAATGGAGATATTTTTAAGAAACATACAGTGGCATGTTCTCCTACTGATACCCTCAAATGCTTGAGGAGATGATTTTTTTGTTGTTCTTTTCATCCCTTCTGTTTCCTACTGCTTTTAATATCCTGTTTCAACTCTGTAATTTTGCTGAGATCTGCTGGATGGAATGATGCTGCAACAGAACTGGATTTTTTGAACAAGAAAGTGTCAGTAGTGTTCTTAAGCCTAAGTTTATTTGCAGTTGTATTGTGTGTAGTTGTGAAGGAGCTACTATGCAATGATTTGGGAACTCTAACGTACGCTGCTTGATTTAAATACATTCTGAATTTATTAATGCTAAGTATGTACAGTGTAAAGACAGAATGTGAAAGATTTTTTTCATCTTTGCAGGGAGGCAGATACAGCTTCTAGTAAAATCAAAAGAGTTTAGAAGTTACTATTTGTTTGTAAAATTCAAGACAAATTATTTTATGTACCAGCATTAACAGTAGCTTTAAACAGTATTATTCTAAAAAGATACATAAAATTTTCAATTTGCAATTCTCAACCTGCAATATACACTTTCTGTGTAGTGATTCAAAATCCCAGAGCACTGCCTGGTTAGAATGCCTAGGAGTAGTCTGTCAGTCTGTAGACTCACTTGTATAAACATCTGTGCTTCCAGAGATGTTTCTGTTCCTAGTTCTGTGTTAATTAGCATATATGAAATGATAATTAATATATTTGTTAGAATTTAATACTGTTGAACATTACCTGTAAAATTAACCAGTACTCCAGAATCCATGCAGCACAGCTAGAGATCAAATCTCCCAACAATAAGTTCGAAGAAATGCAGTTTTATTTTCTTTTTCTTGTCAGTTAAGGGGTTTTACTCTGTGGATTCCTCAGCAATCTCTCATTTGCAGCAGTAGTAATGTACATTTCTACCTGATGGATCTGGCAGCACAGTTGAATGCTGTTAATTGTTTTGTATCTATTACCAGTGGAAACGAGAGCAAGAATTTGATTTGCAGTTACTTGAGAGGGCAATTCGTGGAGAAGACAAGGATGAAAATGAATGGTTAAAAGTTCAGCCAGTAGCAGTGACAGAGACAGACCTGGAGCCTCAAGACTATGATTTAGATATCAGCAGAGAGGTAACACTCATAATTTTTTGCCTCCTATTCTGTGTCCCAGAATATTGACCTTTCTAAGTTTTAGGTGGTTTATTCTCATCTTTTCTTTCAAAAGTTAGCTGGAAGTTTGAACTAAAAGGGGTCTTTTGGGTATTGAAAATTTCTGTCCTGGCACTTAGAATCTCTGTAAGATTTGTGTTCATGTTGTCTTTTAGTGGAGAGGAGAAATTGAAAGGTTGACTCTACTGTTTGAAATATGTATCTTGGGCTTTATACAGGAAAAAGTTATAAAGGTAGGGAATGTTACATAAATTGGAAAAAAAGATTAGAAGATAATATCAAGGGCATTTGAAAGTAAGAAACAGCAATGAAGGAAAAGTTAGCTCCCCAGAGGCACCTTACTCTTCATTTTGACTGGCAAAACATGGTAGAGCAGAGGGAGCACTGCTTTATTCCGGGCAGAACAGAAAACGCCTTTCTAGCAGCTTTTCAAATGACTTGGGTGGTGGTCCCAGCACTGCATCTTTTTTCAGCTCTGGTAACCGAGTATTTGCTTGAAATGCGATTGAGCCACCTGGTGGAATAGGCAGAGTATAGCAAGTGGAAAGATTTCACACGTTGGGTGAAATGCCATGGTAAATGGAAAATCAGTAAAATTATTAATGATAATTAGACTAGTAAGCATCTCTGCTCTTGTGAAAGCTGTTGGCAATGTACCATTTTATATAGAGAGATATTTGTAAGAGGTTGAACCTGTGAGCTGTTATCTGTTGATCTCTAGGAATGAACATATCTTTCAATTAATCTTTGTATATTTTTTTACAGAAAATACAGTGCTCCTGTAAACTTCAGAAACAGAAAAAATACTTTTGTTGTATTGCCTTTCCTTGTTGTGCTCTGCTGTTAAATTTTTTTCCAGAAGGCTTCCAGGGCCACATGAATCATTTCATACACCAAAATTAGTACCTTAAGCCTAGAATAGGAAATATTTTTGTTAGTAGGCGTTTCTGTCCTACTTTAGAGTAACTGAAACAGGTCTGAAGCCCCAGATGTAAAGCTTCTTTCTCAGGCTACCCAGTTCAGCCTTTTCCATTTCATGTACCCAACCTCTTCAACCTCAGGCACTTCTGTACCTGAGGTACTTCGGTGTCTCCTAAGAATGTATGTGTCTTTAAGGCCAATAAATCTGCTGCTCACATGATAGCTGAGTTTGTTGTTATGAAACTGGCA
>VYZX01026016.1:16112-36867 GCA_013401335.1 Brachypteracias leptosomus
TAAAAAAAGAACAAAACCAAACATATATATATATATATATATATATATATATGATTAGAGAGCTCCAGAGAAGAGCTGGATTTGAAGGTAAGGAAGTGTAGTGAAAAATGAGGATTTTTCAGGAAGCATTGATCTTGAATTTACTGAGAAGGAAGTATAAAAATTTCAGGTTGTGATTTCAATGTGGTTATGAGTGCCAATGACTGTGCTGTATGCTTTGGGCCTATGATTGCCTGCAAATTCCTGAGCCTTATCACTGGGTTTAGGTCAGGCCACTTTAGACATGCCACTGAATGAGCGTGGACTAAGTACAGTGGTGAAAGATTTAGAATTATTTTTATTTAAAACTTTGAACTTGGAACACTTATCACCTCATGAGTGTTTTAACAAGAATCCAAAGAGGAGAAGAAAAAATAGATCCTGTTTACCTGTTTTTATTTATTCACACCTCCTCTGTTTGCAATTTTCCAAAGCAGTCTGTTCTGTGTAATAAGCATTGGTTTTCAAAATCCATTTGTAAACTAAATTTTCACTGAGTGATTTAGGTCTCTTGTGTGGAGAAAAAATTTCCTGCAAAGAAGTTGATCCTAACAAGAACTTGTTGCTAGCTTTTGTGCAGCCATAGTAAAATTTTCCATCTACAGAATTGTGTGTATGCAACATGTTACATTTGCACAGTGCTAGTGTATTTCTGGGTCAGTTCCTTAGCCAACTTTTGAACACCTGGGATTTCAGATTCTATAGTCCAAGAACTTCCTAAGATGATTACAAACTGCTGGGGTTTTTTTGTTTGTTCTGCTCACAGGAGATGATTATGTGATCTCAAAAGAACAATACACTAGATTAAAACTTTAGGTGATATTTCCTTTCAGTTGTATGAATTCCTTGCTGGCATGACATAAACATCATGCTATTAACATCTCGGATTGTTCAGTCAGTCTTGTAGCAGTTGCTTCTTTCTACTGTAACAGCTTTAAGCAGTGTCCTTCTCTGGGCTCTAAGCCTGAGCTGGAGAAAGGTTCCCTGTTGAGTCTGATTCCTTTTGTAATCCCCTTTTAATATTTTTCAATCTGTCCTCTAAAGTAAAATGAATCAGAGGGAAAAGACATTGTTAAAAGGGCATCAGCTCATATCCGGGGGGAGTGTTTAGCATCGAGTACATGTACTGACTGGGAAATCTCATGCTTTATTCTTTGCACTGTGTTTACCCATTGAGGAGAATTTATCTTATTTTTTTAAAAAGTCTTTGTTATTGTTTGTTGCTCTCTTTCCACAGTTGTCAAAACCTGAGAAGGTTGCAATTCCAGAACGCTATATTGAACTGGAACCAGAAGAGCCTCTTTCTACAGAAGAACTGGCAGCAAGGCAGCGTAAAGCAGAAAAGATAAAGAATATTCTTACTAAATCAAGGTTAGTTTGGGGGTTTTTCCCAATCTTATATAGGAGCTGGTGTTAAACATTGGGAACTAACTTCATAAAACAGCCTAATTCCTGTTAAACTATCTGAGTGTAACTTGTTGCTTTTAGAAAATGTGCACAGAATTTATGTAACATGCTTAAAGCTCCTTTTAAAAATGGGGTCGAAGAGAGAATGACAAGTTTTGTATGCATTCATTTTCCTGTTCAGAGCATCCGAAAATAGTAGTGAGTCCTTAACAAGCAACTTGTAGATGAGAGTAGGAGGAAGGAAAGGCACAGATCTGACCAAAAGCAGAAGAGTCAGTGTGAGAGCAATTTTCTGTTGTCTCCAGAGAGCTGGAGTTCTGAAAGAACACTATTGGCTGCTTACAGCTCATGTAGAGTTAGCAGAAACATTCCGTTTCAAGAATTTGATTACCTCAAGTATCTGCTGTTTCTTTGAAAGACAATTAAAGAGGCTGTGTCTGAGCCCCACCACGTTATATGCCTTCTCCTCTGGGCACTAGTAGGAAATTTTATTAACAACTTCAAATAAATAGCATTTTTTGGTAGTGCTTTCGTGTAAACAGCATATTTGTAACAAAGGACTGCAAGATGTATTTAAGGCCATGCAGAAATTGTGACTGACTGTGTAATGGCTGCATCATTTGTCTTTGTGTGCCATAGCCTTTTACATATAATACCTAACACTACTTTAAAGGATGTCAGTAAAATACAGAGCTTGATAGATGAGATCTGAAAACTGCTGTATGAATTCAAGCTTATTCTCATCTACATGGTGGATTCTTCTTTATGTTTGCAAATGTTAATGTTGTTTTGCACTTTCCCACTAGTATGCACAATCTACAGCCTCCTGTTGCCCAGGACAAACACAACTCGATTGATTTAGATTCACAGCTGCAAGAGCAGGAGCGGATCATTACCATATCATACGCTTTGGCTTCTGAAGCCTCTCAGAGGAGCAAGGAGGTAGCAGGTAATACTTGGTTATTTACAAAATAACAGCTATTTCTTACCAGCTTCTAAAGTTGTGTAGGTTGTTGTTGGACTCTTGGCGTAAGAGAGAATTTTAGTCATTCATATTCAAAATAGTGGAAAGTGTATTTAGATAAATCTTTAGTCTCTCAATATTTGTTATGTTGAACATTTGGCCTCCAGTGGATGAAGGGAACAAAAGAGAATGATCAGTAAGTTCAGAGCTTGGAAACTTGCTCTTAGTAATAAAAATTTCAATTAATTCCCTATAATTATATTAAATTATGTATTTCTATATTCATTTCTAAAAAGTAAATTAAACTGTGACTTTAAAATTCAAGACAAAGGGATTTAAACTTTTTTTTAACAGAAAGATTCCCTGGTCCAATGCCTGAGATTAGAGTACAATCATTTGCAGCTTGAGTGTAGGACCACAGGCTGAAAAAGACATTGTAAAATGGGTATGGGCATGTTTCTATCCAGTGACCAAGATGAGAGGTCAGAGCAAGACAGCTGTGCATGAATTCTGCTTGATTCCTGGAAATTAATAGATCCTTTGCAATATGTTACTAGAAGTGATAATTTCACTCTTGATTGCTTTATAGTTGAAATAAATAAGAAATGTCAAGAGATTTGTATCACACAGTAATACATGCAGCAGCTTTCCAGCAAGTATCTGACTGGCCATTTATAACTGGCACAGTTCACTGTTCCAGTGGAGAATGGAAATAATGGAAACTTCAACTATGATGGAGAAAAAATATGCACATTTCTCTTCTGAAGTTGTCAGTTTAAACTTATGGCACTTGCCACAGAAGCCCTTAAGAACTTCCCATTAAAGACAGATTATTCCCATATCCGATGTGTGACATGCCTCTGTAGTAACAGGCTGTTGATGGAGTGTGGCTGTGTGCTCACAGATCCAGTGGCAGCTAAACCTGAGGGAAGTGTGATTTTGAGGGGATAAAAGACATTTTCAAGATATGAATCTTGAGACTTCAGAGAGGTTCTGTGGGTAATTTAACTGACTGGAAGGGATAAAATGGTTCACTGAGGAGGCTAGACAATACAAATGCCAAAAACCCCCCAAAAACCTCCAGAACTGCAAAATAATGGGAGTATTTTGGACCTTCAGGCATCACCAAGTCTAAATGGCTTCTCTATGGGCGATCTGGTCCTAGTAGCCAGGCCCTTGTAACAGGGACTCACACGCTTGGGTTGTGGAGTGGGACTTAGTGTTTCAGGAGGGATGAACCAGTGCAGTGTTTTGCCACATGTGTTCTAGCTCCTTCTGGGAAAAGGTAGCACCAAGCCAAGGTTGAGCAAGATGAATGCAGCCCATACTTGAAATTCTTCCTGTCAGTACAGGAGCAGAGTGCTGAGCAGCCTCCACGGGGGCAGTTAACTGGGTGTGTGTGGAGTTGCAGTCACCGAAACCGTCCAGAGCTGTTTGCTCTTTTTATGTTGTACAGTGAATGTAGTAGCTGTGTTTTCATTACTATAGTTTTTTTAGTTTGTATTTTAATTTTTTAATTGTAATTATTCCAAAAGTGTGATCACCACATATTCTTTAGGTATGCATAGCCACAGAAATCTGAATTCTTTAGTTCTCCCCAAAGAGAGAATTAAAATGTGTATTGTCACTGAAATGTTAAAATGTTGCTTGAAAAAATTTGCAGTCAGTTGCAAGATGATTTTTGTCATTTTCTTTGTGAAGTACAGCAGCTTGCTCTTTTGTCTTTCAGACATTTTAAAAAACCCAAACATAGTAGCCAAGGATTTGATTCTTTAAGGAAGCCCAAATCTTTATGTCCGTGCATGGTTTTCCTTGCCACATTTGTGTCTCAAATACTCAGTTCTTGTAACATGTCTTCCTTTGATTTCAATTATTACTTTCTCCTGTCAAAAGAAACATTCTTCAAGGAATTCTAAAAAAAGACAGAGTGATTTGGTTTTGATGGAATCTACAAACCCTAGAAAGAGTTCAGGTTTTTTAGTTAGAGCCTATTTTCTGACGATTTAAGGTGATTAAAAAACAAAGCATTTGATGCTTTGCCCAGCTGATTGTATATTCTCATTTATTCTGACTTTACAGGTTCTTTCACATTCTTGTGTAGTTTGATTTTTAAAGTATGCATTGTCATGTGCTCCTTGCTGATGAAGCAGGCCATATCTGAAAATCCAAAACTAAAGGTCTAGATGTTTTACAAACATTCTTACAAACAGCTTTTGAAAAGGACCATGAAGCTTAACATTTCCTGTATTTCGGGGGGAAACAGTTAAGTTATGTTAAGATGCTGTGATAATACAAATCTCTTTTAAAATAAATTGAGCATTTATCTAATCCATGTAAAGCAGCATTTTAGAGTACTCTGTTCCTAGTAAAAAAATCAACCTTCCAAATGGAAATAATGTCAAGAATCTGAAAGATTACAATCAAATCCATCAAGAAGTCATTTCCTAAATTGTGTTGTTTGGAATTAGGTCTGTCTTTGGCCCTCCAAAATGTAAAAGCAGAATTTAAGACTGAGTTTTTATCTCTTTAGTTTTGTGATTATTGTCTTCTGATGCTATGCCATCACTCTGTTTTATAAACAAGGATAGTTTTAATCATTATATTTTTTTTTATCTTGAAGTTTCAAGATGAGATCTGAAATGTATTTACTGTATCATGCACTGTACTAAGCAAAATGTTATAAGCATCTGTTAATTTTTTGAGGTGATTTTTCTACATATTTCCTTTGTTTCTGCTCATTGGCATATAACAAAGGAAATGTTGAGCACCTGTACAAACCTAATTGAAATCTTGAAACCAAATTAGCAAATATAGGTGCTATTCCAGAAGTGTGGCTTTAAACACGGGGCTGGATTAGGGTATATCAGTGTTGTGTGCCTTAAAATGTTCCAGTGAAACTTCATCTTAAAATCGATTGTCCATATTCTCATCAAAACAAGAATGTATATTTGTCTAACTCATGCAACTAATAGAAAAAAACCAGCAAGTAGAAATGTTGTTCTTTAAATTGTGTTCCATGTAACTACACTAGTGTAACACCTCATTGCATTACTAATCAGGTTTCCTGTTCATGTGGTAGAAAATTAAGGTGGCTCTGTTATAATATGAATGTTTGATTGTGCAGCCTAATTCCTGTATGTGATCCCTTCTAGCTCAGCAGTTGACCTATCCATCTAAAGCACCCTCACCTTCTGTACCACAGCCACCTCACTCCCCCTTAAGCAATGGATTTCACTACACATTTGTTTAAACACCTTAAAAGTAAGAACTAACTGCTCTCGGCATGTCTGATTTGCCATTGTGCTTTTGCTGTGGCTTGCTCAATTTTAACACCTTTACTAAGCCTAAATTAGTTCCAAATGAACGCATGCATCTGTTGTTCAGAAACCTTTCATTCTTGTAAGTGTTCTAACGAGCTAACATGGGGGCTAATAAAGTCTTCAAGTCACTGCTGTCGCTTTACGGATAAGATGCTTCCATACTCTTACTGTGGTGAAGGAGAGAGACACCTGCACTCTCGGTAGCATGGGGCCAGATTTTCAGCAGTGGTTTGTACTCTGGTGGCCAGTGTTGTGTACTCCTGTGGCTACCAGAGGGGCACGGAGGTGGTTTTGCCTGCGTGTGGCATATACAGTTGCTCCACAGGAAAATCCAAAGTGCAAACAAGGTTGGGTAAGCAGGGGGTTCTTTTATGGGCTGATATCTTACACGTGGACATTGGAGTCTTAATCAAGGTGAGCTGAAAATTTGGCCCTTTATAACTAATTCTATAATATATTTGACTTTTTCATGCCTTTGATGTGTTTTTTATTGAGTTGTGTTAACAGAATACTTGATTTTTTAATCTCCAATTAGGTTATTTTGCCATTTCAAGTATTAAAGTTACAATCATTTCATTGCCCTTATAAAGAAACTTGTATCATCTCTTCCAAGTAGAATTTTTCAGTTTTCCCTATTAGAAATAGGAAAACCTGTAAACATGGTAATTGTTAACTGCCAAGTGTGCTCTGATTAAGACACTCCCCACGCTTCCTTAGTTTCCTTTGAAATTATTCTCACCTTTCCTTTGGCCTAATTTTATTGCCTAATGTTGGACAACAAGATAAAACACTGCTTCACCAAGCAGTAAAGGGGGTTGATTGCATGAATATCTCAAATAGCATCTATCTTTGTTTTCATTGTCATTACTCTGAGTCAAGTATCTGTGTGAAAAATAAAAATCTAAATTAAAATGAACACAATCCAGAAAGGCCCAAACGGGCAGTGACTTGCCTTCAACAAGGCCTGTGAAAAATGACAGATTTACATCACGAGAGGTGTATAGATATTAGGAGCCTCTACAGAGCTTGATGGAAATAACTGTTTGCTTTTCTGGTTCAAGTTATCTTTCTGAGAACCAGATTCTGCCAACTTTACTGTGTCTAATGACACTTGACTCTACTACTATATGCAGGGATATGCTAGTTGATTATCACTGTCACAGGAGATCTTTTCACGTGAACAGGGCACCCATGTGTGGCCTCAGGAACCCAGAAAAGTAACCATGTGGCCCCAGGGTATTAGACTTAGGGGGCTTGAACCAGATGATCTTCAGAGGTCCCTTCCTACCCCAACCCCTCTGTGATTCCAGATTGACTTAAAAACATGTGAAACACATGTCTATATAAATATACACATATTTGTATGTATAGATATAGATATTTACATATACGTATATAAAACCCTACATTATCTTCAGGAAGAGAAGGAAGTAAATAATTGGAATAACCAGCAACATGCAGGGGCTGCAGGAGTTTAAGCATCAGTGGCGTTGTGAGATACTCGTTCGCTTAATGTGTCTGAGCGAATTGTTCATCCTGTCAAACTGCTGAAGGCTTTAAAAAAATGTTTCCTGGAGGTGCTTACTGGTTGGCACTGGTGTACTCTCTGTAATAGTTAACCATGTTTTGCTTTACTTCATGCCAGCCAAAGCAGTGAGTGAACACTGACGTAAGACTCAAAGCAAATCCCACCTAGTGACGCCGTGGGGAAGAAGAGGAGATTCTTTACCAGCTTTCTGTGAAGATACTCCTTGGCTGGTGAGATGTTCGCCTGGAAATACCTTCAGAGAACTACAGGGGGATTTTCTGTGGAAATGAAGAGAATTGCAAATCATTTTATTTTGACTTCAGTTTAGTTCAGACTTTTTATATGAATGAATGGCACTTTTAATAAACCCTGTAAAATACTGACCATGTATTTTTAGGACAATGTATTTTAGATTTTTTTTTTTTTTTTTTTTAAATCAAGGGCTGAATTCATTTTAAGAGAAGCTACTTCCATAGATGTTAAAAGATGCTGTTACTTCCCCCTCAGGCTCAGATGCACAATGTAAACTTTCATGAAAAAAATGTAAATTTGAACAAACCTAGAAGCACATTCATAGGGTATGGGCAGAGCTACCGCAGTGAGAGGTTGGCTGAAAGGGTGTTCGGATTGAACGTGTTTGTAGAGTTAACCACCCACCCTTTTGCCCATTAAATAATACATTGCAAGGAACTTTTAGCTTGAATCTAAGTATCATTAACCACTGTATAGCTGAAATTTTCCATGAAAGCCATAATGAGAGCCAGTTTCAACTCCGTTTCCTTTTCTGATCCTGTATGATTAACTTGCTGGCATCAGTACTCAGTGTGCTGGCTGGCTCTTGACAGTAGTGCTGTGCCCTCAGTAACAAACAGCTAACAAATGATAGTTTTTTGAAAGTGGAGATGTGGAAGAAGATGACTTTAATTAAAATATGTGAATTAAGCAATAAAAAAAATATAATAGGCTATGTCATCTTACTAGTAAATATGTATTTTTCTTTTAATTTTTTTTCAGTAAACATTACAATATGATGGTATTGACTAGGATTTATCCTGGAAACAGTAAAACTAATGTAGTGTGGCACCTGCTAATTTCATATGTATGTTCACCTGGTGCTTAACTTTGCCAAACTTTGAAATCCAGTGTTTTACTTATGTACAGGACAAAGGGTGAGGTAGTTACATAAGGAGAAAATAAGATTGAATGAATTGCTGCAACTACTTGAAAAAAAACTGTGTACGGATTGAATGCAAGACATCCAAAAATTTCCCATGATGTAATGATTAGTTGAGTTCAGCTCTGGATGAGAAATGACTGGGAAATACTTCTGCAGTATTTTGTGGAACCACTAAGTTGTTCGTTTGCTGTTTTCACGTAATAGCTACAAAACCCTTGAAATTAACCTTCAAGTCTCAGAATTTTAAGATAAATCATATTATGTTAACACTATGCTCAGAAATATTCTTAAAAGTATATATTTAGCTAATGCAATCTATTTTACCTCATTACTGCCAGTATCAACTTCAAAACCTTTTGCCAAAATAATGATTTATTTTTGCCTTTATAAAAAGTTTTGAAAGCATAAATGAATATTTTGCAAGAAAACATTAATTTAAATGAAGTGTAACAGTTTGGAAAATGGTATATGTACAGATTAAAATATTAACATAACTGCCTCCTATTGCCTCTGTCTTGTCTTCTCTCTTCTCAGCATCCATGTGGCTGAAAATCCAGAGTTGTTTGTGCTGTAATCACATTTTGCTCTTCTTTGGTGCAAACCCCGTTGAAGTTCCCCAGTTTTGCTCTTACTTCTCTGGGATTTGGATCCGGTTCTCCCTACACCATTTTTCTTTTCTTTTCTTGTTTTTTTTTTTTTAATGAAATGGTTCTTAGCATTTGATGAAATCTGTCTTTATTCTTGAATGGTGTCCTGAGCACAGTGACTATGATACTGTCCTTTTTGTCTCATAAATACCTCTGTTTGTCTGACAAGTTCTTAGCCCTTTGGTTTCTGGTGAAATAAAATATCACAAGTAACTTCAGTTTAAAACAAACAACCTTTTACATATGCTGTTCTCCAGTGACCATCTCTTTTGCAGGGATGGGTGTAATTTCTAAATAATTAGGGCTAATTTTCATGTGCGTATAGAGTTTGGTTTGGGTCCATTCCCTTTTTCAGTTGTTGTAATTACAATGTTTTTTTGTAGGTTTTACACACTACTCTCTAATATTAAGAATAGGAAGAAAAAAGTCTACTTGTAGATCAATATAATTTTGGTCAGAAAGTGGCTCTTTTCCTCTACCTATTAAGCAGTGTGTTTGGAACTAGTTAAAGAAACTCATTAGAAAGCAGTATCCATTTTTCTTTTGAACGAGCTGTTTTCTAATTAGTGTTCTGTAATTTTACACCAAGCAAAAATTACCTGGACTGACTTCTCTTCCTATATGCATCTGGCTTCGATTTTTTCAACTAAAGTTCTTAAAAGTTTATTGCACAGCTGAATTTATGAAAGTACAGCCTGTCACTCATAAGCAGCACTGCTTTTGCCTTTAGGAACCTGGCGGGTTGGAAGTTGGTGATCTTTAAAGTCCCTCCCAACCCAACCCATTTTATGATTCTATGACCTCGTGTAACACCCCTCCCACCCCCCTGTTTTTCACTACTCTTACTTGGAGTTGGTATTGCTGGACTGCTAAGAAATCCCATTGAGCTGTAGTGCTGTTGCTTGTCTCTGTACATCCATGTAAAGCTATTTATTCTGAAGGATTGGACAAGTAGCAGGAGTTAAAGGCATCTGGACTGTTCTGGAACAGTTGGTAAAAATCCTAGATAGAAAGATTCTTCAGGAGACAACTATGTTAAGAGATTCTATTCTAGAAAGTGGCTTATGTGTAGAACTAAAAGCTACTGAAAGAGACCACTAAATGTGTGCTGCTGTTTCAAAAATACTACCCAGTGAGGTGGTCTCGGGTACCCTGTAGCTTTTGGTACCCTCTGAGAAAGCAGAGCACTCCCAGCATCTTCTGGTCTTGTTTACACTGTTATTTTCCCACCTGCACCATTTACTCATCTGATTTCCAGATCTTCAAATATATGTGTGTGTATTTTATATCGGTGTCTGTTCCTTCTGTAAAACCACATATTTCCCATGTGTCTTGGCAATTAACTTTTAGATGTTAGATGAAGGAAAGACCAGATTTACTTAGTGCCTAGACTTAGAAGATATAGAAAGTGTAATCTGATGTTACCCCACTGATTTATGTCTGTCTTTGGGTATTTTAAAGTCATTGCTTGTGCCGCCTGTATGTCTATGTATTACATAGTTATAAAAAGAACAAAGCCAGGCACAAGAAAAACATGAAAAATTGCTATATTTTCCACACCTAGGAACCATTCCCATTGGTTATTTGGCTGTATTCAAAAGGCTAGGACTTCTATTGCTTTACTAGCAAAAGCAACCTTTCTTCATAGTGGAGCAGTACAAAGAAAGAGCACAAAAAATACACACATCACAGTGCCTGAAATTCTGTTTGAACAGCTGTATTGATTGGGTATGACCCCTTTACATTTTTTTTTCCATTATTTGAAAAGGTGCATCTAACTGTAGCTGAATTGAACCAACTGAGATGAACTTTCCATGAAAACTTCTTGAGATATTTCTTTAGTTCAAAGCTTTGGAATTTTAAAGAGCATTTTTAATATAAGTCTGTTGAGGCATTCTGTGCAACAACCATACTTTGAATGTTAAACTACAGGTAAACCTAAGAGGAAGGTAAAATTATGAAGCCTTGCCATGAAATTACTGGGAGATGGGAGAATAACTTTGAGCGCTAATTATCAAAGTAGATAAAACCAGCAAGTATTGCATATGTGTGCATTTGTGCACTGTTTACTTGTTATTTACTTGCCAGTGCTCCTGGTTGCCTTTCAGAGAGTGCAGAACAACCTCCAAGAAAGCACTAACAGAATTAGACAGCATTTTTGGAGCAGTTGGTGATGAAATAGCATTGTAAGATGTAAGCTTAAAGGACAATACTGTTTTCTTTTTGCCCACTAGAAGAGGCCTTTTACCAGGAGCTACAGCATAAAAAAGCACTAAAGGAAGCAAGAGACTAAGAAAACAAAGGTGAACAGTGAGTTTGATAAAGTAAGAAGGAATAGCTGGCAAGTGAGAACTGAGTCCAGCGTCCTAGTACAAAAAATACCTTGTGAATGGGATAAACAAGAGTAGTGTTGGTGGCAGTGGGTGAGGGAAAGAATCACTGATAGCTTTAAAATAATGCTTTGGTAACATTGCTGCTGTGCTCTGTGTTAAGCCAAATTGCAGTCAATGGCTAGAATGAGTGAAACGCTCCCTGTAGAAGGAGCTTACCCCAGGGCCTGAGGTGGAAGAGGCTGGTCCTCCCCCAGGAAGCCTGGCCCCAGGGAGTGCTGCTCTCAGTGCTGTGCCAGGGCAAGATGAGCCCTGTGTGGCCTCTTCTGTTACATTGCCAGGGGGTTGGCCTGCCTTGGTTTTTATTTCTGGTGCCAGAATTGAAAAAAGCCTTAACGTCGTTTCCCAGTTCATCTCTTGAGACATAGGAGGGTTTTGGAGGTTTTTTGAAACTCTGGCTCTTGGCTTATGGAAGATGTAACCCTAATGAAGGGAAGTAGCTGGTGACATTTAGTTAGTGAGTTGTACCACTCTGGGGGCAAAGGTTGGCATCAGATAAGTCACTGCAGATTCAATTTGTTTCTTGTATTGTCTGTATTGTTAGCTTTTCTGACTGCTTAATTCATGCTAAAGAGTCGTCTGTGTCTCTTCTCTGCTGCTTCTTTATTGGGCCTTTGAGCATCTTCTCCTAGTATGGAACAGGATTTTGTCTTCTGCCCAGCACAGTTGTTGTGTGCCCATGTGTGTATGTTGGGGGGTGTGAACATCTACACACACATGCATGTTGATTCCATTCTCCTTTCATTTGGTGCGAAGACACAGAATCCACAAAAGCTGAGGGACCACTGCTGAGGTGAGTACCAGAACTGGCTGCTTTGCTCACTTTCCAAGTCCTAACCTGGATGAGAGGCTCAGAAGGAAGAGAGGGCAACTTCCTCTGAGTGTAGCTGTGTCCCTTGGCTTTCTCAAAGCCTTCTGTACGCATGAGTCTTCAGTTGTCCTCACTGAATCCAGTTTAAACGTTACTTTGCAAATGATTTTCTACACAGATTTTATTCAGGATCTGGGTAGTGGCTCCATCAGTTGAGTACTGAGTAAATTTGATCTCTATTTTTTGTGTGTATCCAGAATTGATTTCTTAGGTTAATAAGTCTTTTTGTCACAGAAAAAGTTTCGGAAAGAGCTATTCTGCATCCTTACAAACAGATCCCAGTTACTAGATTTTAGTGGCTATAATGGGAAGAAGACGACTTGGCCCCAAGCAGTTAAGGATCAAAAGCTTCACCTTCATTTGTTTTAAAGCTTTAGCAATAAATATGAAGGTGAAAGGAGACAGTTCAGATTATCAAACATTTCTGCAGTCTTTAATGTAGCTTGATATACTTGTGATGAGAACATTTACTGATGGTAATGGTTTGAGAGAATTTCCCTGCAGGCCAAGCTGGGCAGCTGTTTATACAAGTTCCCAGTTGCTTGACTGATGATACAAACCCCCTCTTCTGATGTATGTTACTTTTCACTCTTCCTTTCCCCCCTCCCGATCTTCCTGAGCTGTGGACACCATAAATGGTACTGGGTTTGGGTAGATAATAGCACAAACTGTCAGTGTGATCTCATTCTGCACCTGCACATCAAAACCAAATCCAATTATATTAAATCACTAAGCATTTTGTTTCTTTAATGCTGTGCAAAAACTAAGGAAACTTTTCTTTACCCATCGTGATGCTGTCCAGCTGTGTACTACTCAGATGTTTTTCTCAGGAGAAGTGCAGCTGAGGTGGGGGTCTTAAAAGCAAACAAAACCCCCTTCTGCTCTGTCCCTTCAGTAAGGATACTGTGACACATGTCCCTTCTCCTAATCCCCTGACAGATTCCAAGAGACTGATGCAAATAACTGTGCCAGGCTTTGATTATGAAATATTGCACTGCCACTTATTCTCTTTGTCTCCTGCAGTTTACAGAGGCAGCTTCAGTGCATAATTTAATCCCTGTACTAGGGACTGTTGCAAATCCACAGAGATTTCTACCAACCGTCCTCTCTGGCATCAGAACAACATGTGCATGTCCTCTTTGATGTGAATTCCCCAACCAGAGCCTTAGAAGGACCTGTAGCTTTGAAGCTGGCCTATAAATTGCGCTTTCAGGAATCAAGTTGTCAGCCTCCTCTTCAGGAAGAAAGGGAGAGTAAACTGTAAAGCAGTTGCATAAAGGTATAGGGCAACTTATAGATCTGATTTTCTTAGCCTCAACTCCTGTATGATGTTGAGAATCCTTTTTTACCTGGCTTAGAAGCATCCTCTGTTGTGGCTGCAGGACGCTGTGGGCAGTGGGGCTGTGATGGTCCTTGTCTTGAGGGGTTCCCTATTCTAGGGCAAACTGAAGGAGAACAGGCACACAGGTGGGTGCTTTCCAGCTGTTGGGAGTGTTTTCAGTCTTCCAAAGCCAAATGCTGATAATGCACCTGCATTGACCTTTGTGTAGGTAAATTTTTCCTACAGTAGGTTGTTCTGTGACAGATCTAATTTCCATCAGTTGTTTCCTAAAGCCTGTAAGAGTCTGAGCAGGCTTCTGCCTATGTATTGAGATGGAAATAAGCTGGTCTTTAAGTTAAGGAATTTCAGTAGCCAAATCTTGTTTGAAAATACAAATTCTATTGCCCTTTTTATCATTTAGTGTCTCCTTATTTGTTCTGCTGTCATCTCTGGGAGCTTTTTCCATGCCAGCCTGAAAAAGCAAAAATCTGACTAGAATCAACCTTGTTTTCCCATGTTCTCAGTCTGATATGAAAACTGAAACCATTCTGCTACTATCCATGCCTCTACTGTTTTACCAAATGTTCCTAAAACTAACTCCTGAATTAAAACATTTACTGCACAATCTACACCAAATTAAATTAGCCTTTCTCAGTATAATATGGAGAAGCTTCTTAGGCAGGCTGCTTCATAGATGAACCTGCAAGTTCTTAATGTGTTTATACTGTAGAACTTTCCCTGTTTTGAGCAGATGAGTCTTAGGTCAGCATCATAAGTGGGTTACGCCAAACCTCATCAGACATCCACAATATTATGTCATACTTTTGGGGAATGCAAGTTGTGTTGTGTTTTGGTTTTTTGCTGGCCAGAGCTGTTACTAGAATAATTTGTTTATTTTCTTATTGTGTATGGTCTATTTATTTATATTGAGACAAGCCAAACCTGTTTTGCAAGGCAGGAGGCTGTAATGGATGCAGGGCAGAGCTGGGTGGTGAGGGCCAGCTGGATCTGCTGTTCCTGGTTCTTCCTGCTGTAATGTTGTTCTTAGAACTGCATGACATTTTGTGTTAAATGCAAAGTAAAGCAGATTAATCAAAATTTACACTCAATTTTTTTACAATCATATTATTTTTATTTTTTCCATAATGTAACTTACTCCAAATCCTCCCCAGTAGCTGATGCTGCAATGTTTATGTTCAATAAACCTATACAATGATAGCACATACTGCTGCTTTCACGTAAACCAACTGGCTTAAAAATGTTGTCTGCATGTCATGAACTGTATACAGAAATGGGATTCTCCACAAACATCTGGAGTGTTTCTTGAAACACTGTTGTGGCAAAATGAGGCTGTTCCAGAGGCACAGATCAGATGTTCTGTTCGCCTAGCAAGGAGAAGCAGTTCATCTGTCTGATGTACTAAGAGGAAGCAAAGTCTAAAAAGTTCTGATATTTTATTAATTACTTGAATACAATAAACTATAAATTTGCAGAGGAATGGATGTGGTTAATTCTTCCTGAAAGGAGTTACTGGGACTCCTGACTCTTTAAGTGTATCAACCTTACTTGAGAGGTACAACCTTTTTTGTGATAATTGCCTTAGACCTCCAAGTGATGCATGTACAGGGAGAAAAGGAAGTAGGGTTTACATATTTTATTCTGTATTTTAAAAAGCTAAACAATTTGTATATCCTTCTCATTATCAAAGTAGATTTTCTCTTTCAAAGTAAACT
Source organism: Brachypteracias leptosomus (assembly GCA_013401335.1). Taxonomy (NCBI): domain Eukaryota; kingdom Metazoa; phylum Chordata; class Aves; order Coraciiformes; family Brachypteraciidae; genus Brachypteracias; species Brachypteracias leptosomus. The sequence goes on from VYZX01026016.1 coordinate 31,510, forward strand.
GCTTTCTGCAGGAGGAGTTATTTTTAATAACAGCTCAGTGCTATAACCAGGAGCCAATAATTTAAAGAAAAAACTCACTCTTTTCTACTGAAAGGTATAAAGAACTACAGCTTATCGCTCATTATAAAGCCAAAGAAGCAACTGGAGCCCTCTGTTGCATTACGGGTTTCTAAAACATCTTCTCCCATGCAACTGCTCTAGGTCTCCAGATGGATACAGTGATGAGCACTGTCACAAAAGTGAATGATTTTTCCTCTTTGCCCTGTCAACACTAGCATCTATAGACAAAATCACTGTTGAAAGCTCTAGTACATCACAGAATAGTGCTGATACTGGTATTTTACAACTAATGCAACATCTAGCAATTCACATGTATCTTAATAGGTAAAAACTCAAGACTGGGGTACTAACTAAAGAAACCACTAACATAAAGTTTCCTTATCTGGCATGGAATAAGGGGAGGGATCATTTAGATAACATTGTAGAGATTGGGCAGGAACAAAAAGAATTTATTTCTCCATCCAATATTTTATACACTTTACAAAAACCAGTAATATCACTGTGCCCATAAAAATGTTATCCATGGCAACAGAAAGCAAATACTACTTTTTGTCATCTAACAGGGTCTTTTTAAAATCATAATACAAAGATTTGTGCTGTAGCAGTCCTCCACTTTGCACTGTAACAATAAGGCTTACTGTACTTTAAAAACAAAGCTGTTACATCTGCAGTTATGAACCACTGGCTTTAACAAACATCATTTTATAGTTGCTTTTTGCTTCTTTTTTGTTTTCTGGAACCTCAGCTTCCTCATGTTTTTCAGTGGCTTGTAGCTCCTCTGCAGACTCCTCTTGCTCTGACTCAGAGCCGCTTTCGGAGTCCTCTGAACTCTCTTCAGAGGAGTGTCCGCCTGTCTCTTCTTGTTCTTCACCTTCCTGAAACTAGAAGTTCAGATAATGAAACAGATAAACCATTTTTCCCTGGCAGCTCCACTGCAACCTTTTAAAATTTCCCAGTGAGAATGTTTTGCTTAACGACTCCTTTCATTTTAGTACTAAAACGGGCTATGTTGCTAAACATAGGTCTTTAACATACAAATTATTAGAAAGCCACTCCCCTGAAGCAGTTAACCATACCAGCTGGGACATCCCTAGTTTCATCAGCCACATTCTTACTTAGTTACAGCAGAAATCATAAAGACAGCATTAAAAGAGTTTGAAAAGTTTCAGATCACATCAGTTTAGTAATTCCTTACTTTGGTGCACACAGCACATGACACTTGCATATTTGTCATGGAGTGAAACATCATGAACTAACAGCCAGACCATCAAGAATTCACTTTCATGACTGATCTCTGAAAGTGAGCTTATCACACTGCAGTGTGAGGAGTGCTGAAGGAATCCAGTGATGCTGCTAACAAGAATAATCCCCAAATGGCATTTTGTTCATGCTCCTAAAGAGCAAAGCTATGGCTGTAATGTTAAGAATTCCCAGCACTGCACAGGTGGTTTTACTTGCTCTGGAAACATCAGCTATGTTTTTATGCAGTAATTGGTGCTAAATGTTAGCAAAAAATTAATTACTGCACCTTTCAATTGGTTTTTTGTCACATTTCTCTTCCTGCTCATTGCTATGGAATTCCTTGCAAGTCCAAGACCAGCCAGGTGTCAGTTCACTGCAGGACTCCCTTGTCTGAGCCCACTGTAGCCACTTACTCTTCAGGACCGTAGAGAGGTACATGTCTCACCATAAGAAGAAACTAAGATTAATTAGCTCTCAGCACCAATGCAGATAGTTATCCTGCCTTCTTATGTATTCCTTGGCAACACCCTGATTTAATGTATTTGTCATTTTCCATCCTAATCAGTCTTGACTGCTATGGAGCATTAAGCGTGTCCTATCACTTTGCAGAACAATGAGAAGCATCATTCATTTCCAGGCATCTAAATGGCCACCACAGTGCACACAAATAGAGGTCAAGTCCCTGCAGTAAGTTTGTCCTTTAACCCAAACTGCACACGTCTGCCACTCATTGTGGTGACTGGGTTTTTAAACCATGTATCATCTTGTCTAAGTGAAGTGAAAGCCAAACCATTATAGAAATAAACAACTTACTACCTCACTGAAACCAAGTCCACAATGGCGCCGGTTCCGCCCGGACATGGTGCTGTCCATGCTTTGCTGGTACTGAGACTCCAACTCTTCATTCATTTTCTTGTCTTCTTCCCCTGCATTGTCCAATATACTTTGGTTATGGTTCATTCAAATTAACAAAGACATCAAATTACATGAAGTCACATTTTCAAAGTTTATCAATATGTATGTGAAAAAGTTTCAATTCAGCCATCTTACACTACTGGATTGTGAGTGCTCACAAACCATCAGATTTACAAGCAATTGTATCAAGTGCACGAGCAAAACTGCTTTGATACAAAGGCAGACTGATAAGTTCCTATGACCCGATACATTCAGAGTTGCACTCTGCATGATGCATGTTCTTCTAAACAATGTAAACGTAACCAGTATGACCTCTCTGTGCTTCCTGCCAGTACTGCAACGTGTCACAGCAGGGAGAAAGCTTCTGACCTTCCCTACATCACATGCGATTACTATGATTAAACCATGATTAATGGCAGCAGAATTCAGGCCAATCCTGTCACTCGTGTTTATAGAGCTGGACCTGAAACTGCTTCATGCATCCTGAATTATCAAGAGCAGTTACTACAGCTCTACATTTTTCCATCTTTAGGGATGAGCAGAAAAACTAATTTTCATGAGCTACTTCTACATGCCCTTTACTTACTTGTTTGAATAAGTAAAGAATCATTTTTACTGGGGGAAAATATGGTTTAAAATAATTAAGAATCCTCTGTTCTTGTAAAAGGTAGGAATTTCCAGATCTCCTTCAATAGTCCTACAACACTAGCTTTTAACTGTATCTCTGTAAAATTAAAAGCTTGTATTGCAAATTAATGTTTCCTCATTTGGAAGCTAGAGCTGTATGTTTTTACAAAAGGACAGTAACTGTATGTTGGACTAGGGAGTGTTGGGAAAATAGCTCTTAGGATGTTTTGTGAAAAACCAGCATCTTAACTTTCTGCTAATAACAAAGCAGTGCTGATTCTTTGTGACTCCTGAGGGGAAGCATCAGCCCCTTTCTAGGAAATTTAGGTGTAAGGAAGCGATTCCCAGCCACTCGGCAAGCTAATGGCAGAACCTGGAGCCAATCCTTGGGCTTCTTTTGGTGTTTTGGTCCAGAGATATTTTTCATCAACTGAAAAATTACTAGCAGAGCACATCAGGGTAAAGTCCTCTGGAACTCTTGAGAGCTGCTACTCTCTAACAGCTTTATCAAAGCTTCTCTCAGACAGTCAAGGCCAGCTTGGCTTCAATGTACTTTGACTTACTACCTAAGCAAGCATGATAAGAAGTTACCATGGTCATAGGTTACATGACATCAAATTATTGCTGATTGCTCAGATGACCTTGCAGATCTTTTCAGCTTCTACCTCACTGCTTTAAGGCCAAGATCTTTCTATTCAATACATAATCAGGTGGGGGAAGAAATCAACCCTGTTCTTTTCCATGCACAGCACTTTAGAGGTTTGGATATCCATACCTGGCAGCAAGGAAGAAGTATAATACTGCTCGGTACCAGTAGCAATAAAGCTTTACTTTGTTTTGATAGCAAAATAAGATTGAGGGCCTGCAGGCCCAGATTTCCAGGGCATTTGTACACACTAACCAACCACCCAGTACCTTGCCAAACCTGGACTTTAAAAGGCAAGAAAGTGCAGTCAGAGAAACTGTCAGTAATTTAATGAGAAATTAGAAACTTCTACAACTCCACAGCCTGACCCATCTTCAACTTCAGCCACAAAACTTGAAATTCCTCCCTGCAGTATCTACAAAGCTCAAAGTACTGGGATGTTCCTACATAAGCATTCGATTTCCAACTTGGTATCAGCTGTTGGATAAACTGACCTGTCCTGAAGTGAGAGGTTGATCTGTGGTCTCCGATAACAAGGCGGCCAGTATGTTCTTTCTAAAAGAAAAGGCAGGTTGTTTTGGAGCTTTAGGGTGCACTGACAGCTCTGCCAACATTCTGGAAATCTTGCATGGAAAAGATTTGCTGTCAAACCTTGACAATCAGCTGTACAACTGTTAAGTTTTACTAGCTAACAACTGCTGTCTCTTGAGGAACTTGCTTCATCTTTGTTTTAATTTTTTGAAAAAGAAACCCCAACAACTGGACACTGTTTACTATTCCCAAACCCCCGAGCTGGTTCTATTTAATTCTACTTCTTGCCACTGATATGAAAACTACCCTGTAGAATGCTGGACAAGTGTGACTTTAGATTCTGACAATTCACCCTTTGGCTCTCTTTCTCTGGTGCTATGCAGGACCTCAATCTGTGCATCTTGCAATGATCCCACTTTTTAGCCTGGTCACAGTATCAAGTAAGACCTTCCCAGTGCTAATTAATTTCCTGGCTCAATAGTTGAACTAGTAGGCAAGAACTGGCATTACACAGCAAGCGGCACTAAGTATCCAAGTAGACATTAATATTAGTGGTTTTAATAGGGTATAGTAGTGCATCCCTACCCACTACTTCTGCCTCTTTAATACAGTAAAATATTTTGGCTTACAGAAATACTGTATTCAAGCAAAATTCAAGTGAAATTACTTTTCTTGAAGGTAAGTAGAACTGCAATACTAAACATTTTGTGCAGGGAAGACGCACGATTATATTTTACTAGCTCTGCAGCATTTTTTGCAAAAAGCATAGCAGAAATATAGTTTTAGAGCACTTTTCTTTTAATAGTAATTAAGTTTACTATTTTGCTGATTTAGATTATCAGCTACCATTTTTTGGAATCTAATATTTTCCACTGGAAGAATTTTACAGGCCTAGTGCACAGGTTTGTTTGTAACAGGGCCTCTCTTGGAAACATCCATAAATAATGTTATTAGCTGGGCTGAAAGTATAAAGGGGTGGGAAGGAAGCTGCAAAGCAGAGACTAGAGAGTTTCAGCCCGATGTTTGCGCTACATCACTGCTGACACAGCGGCTGCGAGCCCCAAATCCTCCTTAAAGGAGTCCCAAAGCGAAATCGCCTTTGAGTGTTGTATTTTTCCTCAGAGGCCGCTGCGGCGTGCAGCAAGCCTCCTTCCGGGGAGGGTGCGTTGCATCGCAATCAGAAAACCCCGCGTAACCGACAGGGGGGAAGGGGGGGTCCTCCCGCTTGGGTGCCCGGGGCAGGGGGAGGGGGGCGGCCTCACCTTCCCAGCGCCCATCAGCCGCAGGAACTTCTGCTTCCGTTCCTCGTTGCCGAGGTCCGCCGCCTCCCAGCTGCT
>VYZX01026016.1:36901-54344 GCA_013401335.1 Brachypteracias leptosomus
GGGGCCGGTAGTTCTCGCGCGGCGCGTGACGGTGCGGCGCGCGGAGGCCGGGACTGCCCCTCCCACAGGCCTCCGCGGCAGCGGGGGCGGCCCTGTCGCGTGATTGGCAGGGCGCGAGCCGGCCCTGGGCTCCGCCTTTGGAGCGAGGTGCGGGCGGAGCGGTGGCGCGCGCGCGTGGTTGGCCGTTGGGAGTCCTCGTTCACCAGCGCGTGCAGTAGCGCGCGGGCGATCGCGGGGGCCTCGCCTCCATGTGGTGTCAGGCGCGCGCAGTGCCGTTGGGCAGTGAGGGCGATAAGGGGCCGCCGGCCGCGCGGCTGTGCCTATTACCGCCGTGTGAGTGCGGCCGGGCGGCGGCTGGCTCGGAGCCTGAAGTAATCCCCGCCGAGGGGAGACGAACTCTGGCCGCAGCCGTCGGCGCGAAGGAGGCGGCGGGCCCCGGCTGGGAATGCCGCTGCTGGCGCCTCAGGCCGGGTGTCGGTGGCCTGGCGGCGGCGGTAGTGCCTCGCGCCCGCTCCTCCCTCGCGCCTCAGGTAACGGCTGCAGCCGTGAGGGCAGTGCGAGCTTCCCGCCGCTCCCCTCATCTGGCGCGAGGGAGCCGAGACCAAGCTGAGGCGTCTCTCGCTGCTCTCCGGGCTCGCCCCGGTAAAGCTCTAGCGCGACCCCAGACCGCCCCTCACCGCCGAACCGACTAACGCGGGGCTCTCCCCCGGGGACCGGTACCGCCACCTCGTGTGGGGAACGACAGTTTGTGCCTGCGTGGAATCCTGTTGGGAGCTGCAGGTGTTTCCAGTTAACCCTTCAGTTCCTCTGGCCGTTTGCCATCACTTGTTTCTGCGGCCCCATCTACTCCACGTGTGTGCCGTGTACAAAGCAGAAATGCACTTAAATACCCCCAAGTTAGTATTTTTTCATATATATCTGCTTCAAAATTAGCTTAATTTGAATGGGTTAGTATTGAATGCTAACATTCAGGAGGTTTTGCTTAGATTTATTGGATGGGAAGATGTTTAGTTACATCTTTAGGTCTTCTCACCTTAAGAAAATCCCTTCTGTTTTAGTTCCTCAATTAGAGTGAGTTTGTCCCCGTGAGGAAGTTGTAGCAGTACAGCTAATGCCAGGATGCTAAGATGCACATGCTACAATTGGTGTGTGTGAATTCACATTGCAGCTTAAACTTGGCTAGTTTAAGGTTAGAGTAGGTTGCTCATGGTTTTTTTATTTTTTAATTAAAATGAGGTGAACTGCCCGAGATGAGAACAGATATGAGCACGTGTAAGTGCATGTAGTATTACTGATACATTAACAACTGATTTGAAACAATGTTCTTTTTTAAACAAATAACTGAAGTTAGTGTCTTAATTAGATCTTTTTTGAGTGGCTATCAGTCCGTACTTTCATGTTGTCCATGTGCATAAAGGCAGTCACTTCAGCCATGGACTCTTCATCTCCAGCGGCACCCAGAGATATTGTGTGCTTGTTCCCTCAGTTTTCCTCCAAGCTTTGCACATACGGTCTAGGTGGTCAGGATATGTCCCAAATCTTCAGTTCTTCTCAGTAATTGGCTTGAATCTGAACTTTTACCTCGCAGTGATCTAAGCTGCATTTGTTTGCATCTACTTATCTTTACTGGTTTGTTTCGCTTATTTTCTTCCAGTCTTAAGTTTTTGTTCTCATTTTTATTGTTCTTGTCACTACAGCCGTTAAACATTTTAGATTTGAGCCAGTAATTCTATTCTACCTAGCTCTGTCTTTAAGCAAGGAAATGTTTGGATTTTGAAGGTTAGAGGAAAAGAAGGACAAGGCAGGCTGTGCCTGCTAATGCCAGGTGTAGTCATCTGCAAGGGCAAGACAACCGTGCTCTGCTAAGAGTGATCTGGGGCAAACACAACATTGAAAATGTAACACATAGGTCCCATAACACAGGGTGTGAAGATGCTGATGTGCAACACGTCTCATAATGGAAGGGTGTTCAGTTCCTTGCAAGGAACTTCTCTTTATGCTGAAGCAACTTGGGGCTGATAATGGTGGTGCGTCTGGTTTCATTAACTCTTTTAGCTGAAGTGATTAGATTCCTGATCAGAACTGAGTCTAGCTTCCAAACAATTTGGGGAGGATCTTGCAGCGGTTGCCTTCAATTTTAGGAAGGCAGTTTTCCTATTCTCTCCCTGTAGTGAATTAAAAGTGCCTAGAGGACTTCTGAAGTTAGGCTTCTGCTCTGAACTGTCTTTCAGAGGAATCTCTGTGCTTGGGGAATGAGCCAAGTTTATCTTTATGAATTTCCTCCACACAGAGCTAAAAATCTGTCATTACAATGATCTTTGTGAATATGGCAATTAAAGTCTTCAGTCACATTGATATGTTTTAAAATTTTCCCTGAGCCTTGTTACCCAGATATCACCTGTTGTTCTTTTGTAGGATTGAAATACGATGGAAGAAGAGTTAATAAGAAAATATTCTGGAATATGGAGCACAAAAGTTCAGCAGACCTAATAATGTAGAGATATGCTGGTATAGCCCTTCCACTCCTAGGTAGGTAGATTCAGAATTAAAGATATATGTAGAATATAATTATTTTTAGTTATTCTTAATACAGAACAGTGGTGGGATAGTGATGTTTAAATTCCTGTTCGCATATATTGCACTGCTTGAGCGTGCAAAATCAAATAGAAAGGCACAGCTGTTACATTTGCTTTCTACAACTTCTGTAGTTACTGTTTGACAATGATAAAGAGCAGAAACAAGCATTAATATCAGAGGATGTTATATTTGCAACTTTAACCACATTTTAATGTATTTAAATATATAGGGTATCATATAATAACTGTAATAATGGATTAATTTCAGTACTAAAAAATTATTTTTAACATAAGAGGAGTAAAAATGCAAAAAAAAAATCAAAAATAACATTACATTATAAATTTTAAAACTTTTTTTTTTTGAGTAGTATCTAGCAGCATTTTTAGTCTGTTAATAGGAATTGTGGTAACCTAATGCAAGTGAAATTGTACCTTTTCCATTTTTTAAAGTTGAGCTTTGATGACATTATCTGTACTATTATGCCTAAGGACCTGTTCGTTAATAAAAACAAGTGTGAAATTTTAGCTTCATGGCTACGGTTCCCTTATGGGACAAATTGAGAAGGTTTGCCTGTGGAATAAAACAAAAGTGCAAGAAAATGGGACTGTTAAGCTCCAAATCAGCTATTATAATTTGGTCTTCATTGTGGCTTACTGGTAAATTCAAGTCTTTCTCAGGACAACTGAAACATACTAATGTTTATATGGCTGCCTTAATCGTCTGGTAATTCTATTTTTGTTTGTTTTGAATAATGATGTGCTGGTGATATTTTAGCCAGAGATTTTTACAATTTTATTTTCCTTGGCTTATTGCTCACTTGGGATAAAAATGCTCTATTTTTGCAGAAAAGAGGTACCTTAATAAACAAATGCATCCCTAGCAGTAAATGGCATCCATCTACTTATGGGTAACTTAAAAATGGAGTGATCTCACTGCTAACAAAAATGTGGAATCTCTCAGTAGCGGAACAGTTATGTAAAGATTTCACTTATCTTTATGGAGATACTACAGATAATTCTGAGGATGTGCAGCTCATGAGCTTTATATAATTCCAATAATACTCATAAATGGTAAGAAAGGAGTTCTGAAAGGATTCAGTGTTTTATTCACTGTATTCTTTTGAACAACAGAAAAATATAGTGATTTGCAGGAGAACAAGACAGACTGGGTTTCTAAGAAACCTGTCTTCTCCAGTCTGTGAGACTGTTTTAGAATATACCCAAAACAGTAGGTAAGTATCCTGTGCAATGTTTGTGTGAGTTTTCCACATTTCTTTGACATAGTCCCTCTGAGGAGACTATCCTGAAGTTAACATTCAGTTCACAGAAGGTGAGATTTTTTTCATGAAGCAGAAATCAGACCTCAACTAAATGTCTGTGTATCATATACAGAGCTATCAATATAGCCGGAGTACAACAGGGCAGGAGTGTTGAGGTTTCTTGTTGGAAATAAACAGAGAGAGACAATAAGGTGAGAGTGAGATGAGGTGAAATGACAAGTAAGGTAACAAAATTATTCTCTCTCATGTATAGTTACACTCTGTCTTAGACTTTTATGTGTATTTCTGCTTTTGAGCTCCAGTCTGGATGAGAACCATCTTTGGGGGTGGGGGCTAGTGAGCACCAGCTCTATTACAGGAAATTCCAGAAAAACTGCCTTAATGGAGATTTTCCACCCCAGATCAATTCCAAGTTTTGAACCTCAGCAATCTGTGTTACAAACACTTTTGGGCAGACAACAGCTTAGGAAAGCTAGGTGTGGGAAAGCTGAGGCTTAATTAGATCTTGCAGAAGCAGTTTCATGTTTGAGGAACCTGATGTAGAATCTTCAAATTTTTTTGATTTTTTTTTTTCTCTCAGTGTAAGGGCAGAGTAGATTAAAGTAGAACCAGGTCTGACAGCCAATGAAATGTTTTCATTGTGTAATGTGATAAGGTTGTCTTTGCTCTGCGCTGACCAACTAAGCTGCAGTAATAAAACTATCACACGGTGACTAAGATATTGGGCAGCCCTGGATTGGAAGCCGTGGAGTCAGAGTTGAATCTTCCCCTGTTATAGTCCTGCCTCCACCCAAGACTAAGTGGCCTTTGGCAAATTATCACACCTTTCTGCTTTATCTGTGAAATTATAATATATCTACATGCCAGTGTTAAGAATTAATTAAGGGTTGCACAGTGTGTGTTCAAAGCAATGTATAAGTGCTAAGTATTAACTATAGTGTAATTGGACTACTGCAATTTATAATATGCTAACTGACATCGGCATATAAAATAGAATCAACCTCTTCTCAAGTGCTGTAGAATTTTTAATTGTTACTAATGAACTTCTGATCCTCAAAGTAGCTATCACTGTAAGACAGGGAATGCTGCCAGTATCTGTCTGTAGGAAACCTTAACAAGGAAACCACTGCTTTTTTTCAGCTTGAAATAATAATAAAAAAAGGATATATGTACACATACACCTACTTTAAGTGCACAGTTTACATTACATTTGTTTTAGGCAGAAAGCTTTATTTCTTTTTAAAAGGAAATAGGACATTACCGTAGCATTTCAAAACTGCTTCATGTCTTTCAGCGTATTTTAAGCTGAAAATGCTTCCTGTTTTCTGACCAGCTTTGCTTAGTAGTTGTCACTGCAATATATAGAGAGTGCCACAGACAACAGTGGAAAATATTCTGTATATCACTGGAAGTGAGGAAAGAAATTTTTTATTGAAATCTGACTTTCACAACATACTTATTCAGTGTGTTTTAGTGGCCTGATGTCTGCCAAAAGTTCAATTCCAAGCTCTTGCTAAGTTTTGTTTTAAGGGGTTGAGGAGAGACGAGCTAAGAGCAAACAAAGAGATGTCGACAGAAGGATTGCTGAGAAAGGAGCATCAGTTGAGGGAAGGCAGTCATAGCTGTTAACATTTAAAAAGCTCTTTCAAGGACTAACAAAATAAAGGATAGAGATGTCCTCATCCTGAAATGGCTTTTATATTTCTGAACCTGTTATAAAAGCTTTTCTTGGAACACTTCCCTTCTAAAAACAAAATAGTTTCTATCATAAACAAGACAGGCAGCACATCAATACAAAGACTATCTTCACTTACTTTTATTTCTGGGCTAGCAGAACAGGCCATTATTCAATACCACAGAAAAAAAGAATTGTTGCTCCGGTTTAACAAATGAAGAAAACAAAGAATAGAGAAATTATGTCCTTGAACCTAGCACTGTGCAGGCTTCCAGTACCAGTGCATGTATTAGGCTTTGTCCTCAATACAAAGATTTTTAAAATCTCCATTTTTTAACATCACAAAAGGTATATTAGGACACTTTTCTCTAGATACAGTCCTAGTGGAGAGAGGACCCAGGTAGTTTTATATCAGTGTAGCCAGTCAAGGCCAGCCATATATTTCTTACTTGAAGTTCATGTGAACCAGCTACATCAAAATAAGGAAATATAGCGCTTTGCTTCCTCTAAGATTTTACATCCTATTAGGCAGACTAGGCCTCTTCATTTTCCACTGTACGTGGTACAGTGCTAGAATATTGTGCCTGAGTAAAAATCATTTTTATTGCAATGAAGATATAGCTTTATAAATCTCACTTCTTTTCCTCCTTTTTCTTCTGTGCTTGCTAACACATAAAAGCACCAATAAAGGCAAGACATTTCACAGAAAGTATCTGCCAAATTCAATTATTCTCCTGTGAGTCTGAATAATGAGCCAAAATCTTCAGTATTATCAAAATGAATTGTGTTTGTTTAGAGTGAAAACTCTGTAGTTTTTTCCCTTGTTACATCTTCTGCGTCATCTATCTGCAGTGAACCAGAATACTTTAAGGAAAAGGGGATCTTACATTTCTGTTTGTTTTTCTTAGAGAATTTAGGTTATTGGGTAATTTGAAAATGGTGTGGACAAACCACTCCTTAACATACTTTAGTTACTAAGAGTTTGCTGAAAAAAGCTGAGCGAAATTAGCATTGTCCTTTTTTGAGTCATGTGGTGCTGTGGAAGCCAAAGTTTCTGAAGTTGGATGAAAATTGTCTGTGTACAGAATTTGTCTCTTAGTATAATTTTTCTTGTTCCTAACACCTTTGAATCTTTTACTACTTTGACAAAGGGAAATGAGAAAGAAATATCATTGGCATGGGAAAAAGAGTGGCTCTGTGTGTTCTCCTTCCTAACCCTGTATGATTGTAGCAGTTGCTCCTCCTTAGGGACTGCAGTAACATTTGTGGAAGTGGTCAGTGGAAAGGAATAAGAAATAACACCAGGTATCTTTATACTGCTGGTTTTCACTTGATCCAAGATGCTTTGAGAAAGATTTCAAGGGTGGGAAAAAGTGCGTGTGTTAAAACTCTGATATATCTGCATAGCTGCCAAGTCAGAGTCCTTTTTGAAAAGAAATGTTTCTGCTTGACTTTCATTGCCAGTGGAGCACATAGACTTTTCAATGTCCAAATAAACTTGGAAGACTGCTGAAGATTTTTCTCTTCTGACCCGTATGAGTTAAAGTGCAGGCAGGATGTCTCCTTGGCAATGTGCATTTTAGCTACTGGAAGATCTTTACTGTACCAAAGATCATACAAATACATATTTGCTTTGTCCATGCTCACAGATTAGTAGTTGTGTATCAGTCACAGTCTAATGGCTTTGAGTGACTGCAATCAACATGACAATAAAAGGCAAATTAATTACTCTCTTTTACTTGGTTAACATATTTCTTACATCAGGTCTTTAGAATTCATGTAGTGATCTTTTCAAGCTATACCTGGTATTAAACCATCTGGCAACTTTGCCAAGAATCTACTATGCTGAAGTTGACTTTACCATTTTGGTATCATTCTCTTATAATAAATGACATAAAGTTGCACGTGCAGTACTGCAGTAATTTATGTACGTTTAGACTTTGAACATAGAAATTTGTAGCCCAAGGATCAGGATATTTTTAATAGTCTGAAATAATACATTTAAAATAAACTAACCTAAGCATGAAAGATCACTTTCTCTTAGCATCGTGATATTTATGATATGTCTGAGACTGTTATGGAATTGTGATATCCTGCCTGGAGACAGGATAGTGTCATTTACACGAGGAGAGTGGTTGTGACCTACAGGCACAGTGTACTAGGAAGAAAAATATGCTGTTTTACTGACTTTATGCCACTTTCCTTGTTTTTCTGGGGGCATACCAGGTGGCTTTTTCTATTTTAAATAATGCAGTATTTCTAGAGCATTAGGGATCCAAAGTGGGAAGGCTTGGTATAAATACCATGTACAATGCTGCTAATTTACTAGAAGTTCTATACAAAAGACTGAGGCCTTTGAGTGAGAAGTTTAGAAAAGTAAGGCTGTATGCTGTCCCTAAGTAGTTTAGCTAGTGTCTAGAGTGCAGTACTCAGAAATGTGCCTATATATGGCATTGTTAAACCTGATATGTGTGTCACAAAATGTTGTATCATGTATATCACAGAAACACAGAATTATGTAGACAGGAAAGGACTGCCAGGGGTCATCTAGTCCTGCCTCTTTTTCAATGCAGGTCCAGTTACAGCAGGTTGCACAGGGCCATCTCCAGTCACATTGGAATATCTCCAACGATGGTGATGCCACAGTGTTTCTTGGCAACCTGGCCCAGTGTTTGACCACCTGCAAGGTAATTTTTTTTTAAATATATATTTAATTGGAATTTCCCATATTTCTGCTTGTGTCCATTACCTCTTGTCATATCACTGCACACCTCTGTGAGGGGCCTTGTTCCACCTTCTCTCCACCTTCTTATTAGGCAGTTGCAGTAAGCTCTCACCTTCATCTGCTGTTTCGCAGGCTGTGCAGACTCAGCTTTCTCAACTTCTTGTGTGTCGTGCTGCAGCCCGCTAGTTGTCTTAGTGTCTTTGCTGGACTTTCTCCACAGTTTCAATATCTGCCTTGTACTGGGAAGACCAGAGCTGATACATTGCTCCTGATACAGTCTCACAAGTGCCAGAAAGGGAAATTATCAATGTGCCAGCAATGCTCCTGTTAAAACAGCCCGGGATGCTGTTGGCTGCCTTTGTTGCCAGGACACACTGCTGGCTCAGGATCAGCTTGTTGTCCACAGGGACCTCCAGTTTTTTTTCTTGCAAATAGGCTTTCTAGCCAGTTGGCCTCCAGCCTGTACTGTTGCATGGGGTTATTCCATCTCAGATGCAGGATTCTGCATCTTAATGTATTGAATTATAATTACAGAATTCAATGTATGGCGTTATAATTTTGTGCTCATAAGAATTAATAGCTTTGAGTTTGTCAGTTGGGAATATCAGTGGCATGCCTTCTGAATAGCCTAAATAATGCAGAATTATGCATAATATGATTCTCATTTTTGAACTATTGAACTATTCAACTATTCAGTTTAGCAAAATCACTTAAAGATGATGATATATCGGGTGTATCCCGGGATAAATAAATTACGGAAATCATAGTAAATTAGCAAAGAAGAAATTGTGAATTGTTTCCTGAAAGCAGATAATTTTTTTCAGACTAGCAATGCTTCATTTTCCTTTTGTACGTTTGTAAAGTAGACTGTGCTAATTTGGAAGGAAAACCAACACTACTTTGTGGTTATTCTGTTTCTCGATTGACTGAATATTTAACTTTTTTTGTTAGGTTAATTTAGTGTTCAATAGTTTCATTAATGAGAGTGTTCAAAATATACTTTATTCTGAGGATATTGAAACACCATTTAATATTGTCCAGTGTTGTCATTGTGTGTTCGAATGATTTTTGTAATAATGGTTGTTCATGGCTTAGTGCACTTTCATGCCTGCAAAATTCTCAAACTAAAAGCTAACTTAAATTTTTAAAATAATACATCAATTTTTGTAATAAAATATGGATTATAATTGAAGAATTTTAGAATTATATGAGCAATTTGATGGTTGATAACAAATAAACTTGGTTTTGGTTTGGGTCTTATGATAGTCATAATACAGGTAGTTCTCTTTGTGTTAACAAACCTCCTTAGAGGTAACACAAATCTTTACTTATGCTTTTCCCCCTCTGCAAATCCATTTGCCCTTTTTAAGAATCTTGTAATTTGACAGAAACGAGTTTGGGAGGATGAATTCAACAGATCTCTGTCCATGGTCTGCTGCAGCTTTCTCAAAAGGGCTGTATGTCCACAATGTTAGAAAAATTTGGCGTATTGTAAATTGAACCTCAGTGCTGAAGGCTCTCAGCAAGGAGATGTTACACAGAAAACCAGCATTTCTGGTGCTGCCTATGATTTTCAGCTGATGACCCCCTTTGCTAATGAAGCATGCAATACTAATTTGGCATGGGTCAGAGGTAGGATGATCTTCTTGCAGGTGAAATGTCATTTGCCACATTTTGCAGAGTATTAGTCCGAACCTATATTTGGTTGGCACCTGTGCTCCAAAACTGGCATCCTACCTTGAGAGAAGGCAGAATGCCACTCTGACAGATGGGAAGGAATGCAAGCATGCCAGCAAACCAGTGTATGCATCAAGGGGTCACATTTCTCTCCAGGAATGTTGAAATACCGGTACACGCAGAGCTTCTGTATCTGAGGCACACGTGTTTCTTGGCAACAACCAAAGTTCCTGCTGAATATCTTGGCACAGTACGTAAGGAAGCTTAGTGAATTTTCATGGCTTTCATAGGGTTTCTACACCATGGGAGCCTACATATAATTTCTGCTAAGAATGGCCCTGTGAATATAAACAGAAGAGGGAATATAGTTTGCAAATTATTCTTTCTTATTAATAGATTAAGAACTGTTAAAATGCCATCATAGCTTTCATGGATAATGATTCTTTTGATTAGTTAATGGTTGGTTTATCCTGGTCTGAGAGCAATAGAACGTGTGGTTTGGCAATCAACCCAAAATGTGAATATCACAGCTTAAACTTTTACCATTTCTTTTTTGTACTTTATTTTATTTTAACTTAAAAGTAAATTCTGGAATCTCATACTTTTGTACTTCATCAAGAAATTAGTTTTTTTCTGTGTTCCCCAAAATGATATAATGTGTCAAAATTAGCTCTGGGGCATTTCTTTCTTTTGCTGAAGGTAATTCTGAATGGTTTATTTCAGTGTTTTTACTTTTTTGCCTCCAGAATTACTATAAAGCTTTTCTATTTCATCCATTACAGCACAGTGTTTTTCACATTTGAATAGCTGCATCAACATGAATCCTTTATAAGGACCTTAAAAACAAACTTTGCCAAGTCCCAGAATACAGAAGCTAATTCACATCCCAATACTCAGCTGCCTCATGAATAAAGGAGAGTCTGTGCCTGACACTTTGAAGCTGTAGCTGTTAAACCATACAGACTATTTACCTCAATAAATCATTATAAGAAACTAAGGTACAATTATACCCACAGAGAAATAGAATTCAAAACACTGATTTATGTGGTTCAGTGCCTGTTCCCTTTTCCATCATGTTTTGAATTTTATGCATGTTTGTCATCTTTGGCTGCTTCCATGTATCTTTAAACTAATGGGTCTTGCTTTTTTAACATTCCTCATTAGGTTTGTTATTTTACTTTGACATATAGACATGATTTGCACACTGTACAAAGTTTTGCATTTAAAATTAACTATCTAATTTCTTGTGCTATAGACCAAAAATGGAAAATATGAGTAATTTGTTTAAGCTAACATACACCCTTCTCTGGTTAATTTGTGACCATCTTAACAGAAATTCTGTATTAGTTAAGGATTTTTTGGTGCTTATTTGTGTTATCTGAAGAGAGACCACTATACAAAGGCATCTGTCATTGTGCTTTTCCAATGGGCCTACTAATCTAGAGTGTTATAATAAAGAGAAGCTATACAAAGTTACATTTGGAGTTAGTTCTTCAATTTCTTGATCCCTTGAAGAGGCAAAATTAAAAGATAAAAATGAAATAAAATGAAAGCACTGGCTCAGAGGAAGGAATGGCACTGAAACCAACAAATAGTCCCATATGAAATGGTAGAAGTAAGGTAAATACATCTAGCAAGTGAAGTCTGAGGGCAGCCACAGACTCTGTCGGCCACCCAAGCCTTTAAGAGCATGCAGTGTTGTCCTGGAGAGCAACAGGGTAGGGAGTGATTTAATAACCAATAAATGTTCCTTAATAAAACTTCAGAAAGGTACAAAATATTTAAAAGGAGATTTTACATATGAACAATAGTAAACATACTACAGTTCCAAATGCTTTCTGCCTTGCTAATAACTTTCAGTACTGATGCTTTAAGTGGATCTAAACAATCCTGCAGGAGACTATATCACGCAACCTGCCCAATCCCAGTGGTTTGGATTAGAGTAGCACTTGTCTGCACTATCGAGAGGGGGTTATAAATCCATCATTATTTCTGAAGTGATTTGTAACATGAAAGTTTTTAAACCACATGTAACATTCATATATCTCGTTTAAAAAGATTCATCTGTTGAAAACAGGTTTGGCTATTTCAGACTTTTTTTGCATATAGGTGGATAATAGAAATTAGAGTGAGAAGCCTAAACGCTCCTCTGTAAATCTGTATTTTTATTATCTTATGCTGAATTTAATAATATATTCAATTCATACATGACTATGCAGATATACTCCGTATGTGATACATGAGTGTATATATATCGTATATAGCACACAACCTTTTGCATGCTTTCTGCCATACCTAACTCTTATACTGTAGTGTGTTTTTACCTCTCTGAATCTACAGGCATTTTGTGAGGAAATAATATTATACCTTAAAACTTCCATAAGCAAAGTTATTTATCCAAAATTGATAAACCAATATTCAATAACCTGTTGCCCATTAGTCCAGAAGTCCATAACATACTGCTTCTACAGTCTGATAGCATTTAAAATGTTTGTCTTTATATCCATGTAGTTAGTAATGAGTTTATACTACTGAAGTAGAGGATTGCTTAGAAATATTGATGATGGTGGAATTTAACAAGTCTGTGGATAGAGCATTCTACAATCAATGATTGTGAATGTGCAGTGTGAGACCTCTTGTATTATCCAGACAAAGGGATAAAGTTTAGGAATCTGGGAGCAGAAAAGCAGGACAACCACACATCTCAGAAAAAAAGGATATATTTATGTTCATTATTGGATGTATTTAAGTTTTGTTTCTAATAGAAACACATCTGCAATGTCTGTGCCAGTCTGTATCTCAGAAAATGTTGGCTGATTTCAATAGAATTTGACAGTGGGGCAATGTCTGAAAAGTTTCAAGTTTTTACAAGCTTTAGAAAAACTGGTGACTAGATAGGGAAAGAGAGCGATCCAAAGTGTTCCTCTGTGTAGCCAAGACTGCAGTGAATGCAGTGGTATCTATAGGCAACCAGGCAGCTTATCTTCATTTCTATATGAATCGTGTGTTGCATCTTGCCCAGCTCCTAGCTGAGCACCCAGCTGTGTTCCCTGGTGAAACGCTAAACGAAACCAGAGCTTGTGGTGCTACCCATGGACAGGGGCGAGTGGAGGGAGAGGCCATGTGGCAAATGGCAATTATGTGGTTGGACCCACGTGAATGTAATATAGCACAAATCAACTGTTAGACACACTATGGATGTTCCCGTTGCATACAGAGCAATTTGTTCATTAAAACAGTTTATATTTGTTGAAATTCCATTAATGAAACTACATATTCCAGGGCTTTGTAATAACTAAACTTTATTTTTCCTCTGTTCTTAGTGCTCTAGAATCCCTGCTCAATCATAAAAATAGCAATGCCATCAATTAAAGTTTCTTTTTAGATATGTCCATTAAGAAAATTTCAAACTATTAATGTTTCACATTGTTTTTATAGTTCAATGCCAGTGCTACCATGTATCAAAGAGCAATTATATTTTGCAAAATATTGAAAAAACTCATCCTAAATTGAAATAAATTCTGGGACGCTTTCAACACTTTCTAAAATTTCAAATACTATCTAGAATTTATTGGCTTAGGTGGCCTTGCATCTTCAGTCTTTCAATTTTCTAAGCAACAAATATAAATAAATCCTGAATGCTATTGAAAAGCATCTCTAATTAGGGATTGTTTGCCATGAAAATTGAAACACCTTCTTGGCTATGGAAATGCCACAGAAACTTTGGAGGCTGATTCTGCCAGTACTCATGTTGTTTTATCTTTAATAGAGACTGACTATTATATGTAGAACTCTAAAATAGTACACATCAGAAAAAAAAAAAAAAGAGTATTTTCATTACTAATGAAATCTCTTACCAAAATTTCTAAGGACCATCTACTCTTTGAGATGTGTTCTGTTCTAAACGTGGGTACTAGAGCAGTGTAAGTCCTTTGGCTGTGCATTATGTTTTTCTTGAAATAATTGTGCAGGTGTAACCTGAGTGTGGATGCAACTGTAATAGTATAGAAGAGCCGTGTCTGTCTTCCCTAACAAGAGGAACTTCACATGTAGAAAGCAACCTTATGATCTTATCACAGTACAGGGCTTGAGCTGATTAAATTAAATCGGTGTAATTAAGCATAACTTTTGTATGTAGACAAATCTTAAGCATTGCATGAACACAGACCAGGAATAAACTTGCTTAGTTTACAAAACAGACTGTTAGTTGCAGCCTATCACGCAAATAAGGAGAACAATTTTAAAATAAACTTAATGAGTTAATGATGCAACTCTGTATGTGTTAAGGAGGGCAGGCTATGTCCCAGGGAAGCTCTGTGAATGTTAATCTGAGGCACCTGAACCAGCCTGGTGAGGTTACCTAGCATGATTTTTTTGTAGCTAGTTTGCAGAAGTAGTAATGGTAAGGAAGTACAGTTTTCTGCATTTTTTTCTAAGCTTTTCTACTATTAGCAGATGCCTTTCACTCACTGAAACTTTAAGTTCAAACAAAGGTTCTTTAATTTTAGCAGTGATTCTTCAGAACATCCAGGGATTACGTATAATAGATTGTGCATATAGCATGAGCAAACAAGGCATCAATAATAACCTTCTGGCATGGTTTTATCTGGATGTACTGAATTACAAGGAAAACAGTTTTGGATTTTTTCCTAAGTCTTATGGATCACAGATTGCATGTTTAAAAGTGAAAAGGGAGTAGCCAGACAAAGGAAAAGAAACAACATAAAAAGCCTTAAGTTTGCATGAGTTACGTTATGCTGAAATCCTGACCTCAAATCAATAAGAAATCCTTTATCTGACATATATTGAGGGATTATAGACTCAACATTTTAGAGGATGTGTTTGAACAGCATTGACATCAAAACCTTCTGAAAACTCCAGGTGGATTATGAACTGTGTACTGTTTATATCTGTAAGTATAAGCAGCTGAAGAGTTGTTTCAGTCTATCTATGCTACAGTTTTGCACGTATGCTACGTTTATTTCTTAGGAAATAATTATTAAGGACCAAGGGAGTGTTTATGTTGGTTGAGTGTTTAAGGCATAAGGACTTGAGGTCAGAGTTCTCCTTGCAGTTATGCTACAGACATTCTTTGTGAATGGGGTAAATCAAGTTCTTGTGTTTCTCTAGCTGCAGCTGAGATGGTATACTGGCAGCACTTGATGGGGTGTTACAAGATCTGTTTTATTATTTTGGAGATGTGCATGCAATTACTTTTTGAGATACAATATGACTTCTTTAGGTGGTGCTGGGATTATAAAAATATTTAATAATGGGCAATGCTGCTCTTCCAAAAAGGTGCTATCTTCCAGTAATCTATGCTTAGTGAGTCTGAAAGCCATGCTGATAGCATGCTGCTCAAGTGGTTGCATTTTAGGTGTACCAATATAGACTGATCTCTGTGTTTGAAACTGTTTAAACAAATCTGTTTTGCTGTGAAGAGTGTTGAAGATGTTGAACACTTCAATGCAAAAGCCATTTATTTGAGTGCTTTGTGAGATACGTAACATATTTTAGGACACTTGGAAAAGTGTTTACTGGATAAGCTCTTACCGTATATTCTGAGATTTAAGAAAGGCAATAGATCCAAATGTGTACTAAAGAAAAAAAGAGTGAGAACATGAAAACAGAAGGGGAGGAAAACTACTGTACTGAGCAAGCCATTGGACTGTATCTCCCATGTTATAAATCCAGGGAAAAGCTATAATTTTTGATTGAGGACACCATCAAGAAAGCCTTTTGAGTCTGGACAATGTCCTGTCAATTCCTTTAACAGCTTCAGCCCTCTGTTCTCTACTGGTGGCCAGCTCTCCTGAAACATGTGGGGCACCTGGATTTTTAAAAAGGAGTTTAGATAATGAATGTCTATTATCTCCTTGATATTTAGGAGGAAAATGTTTTGCATATTGAAAAAAATCTGTGCGATATATTTCTACAAGGATGCTTATAATATTTCTAAAATTAGTCTTCTGTTAATTCTCATGTCAAATGCAGTAGCAAAGAGACTTATCAGTGGCAGCAATCTAATTAATACAAATCAGGAGGACTGTGGACTAATGAAAGTAAAAAGGCACAGCACTGGATCTACTGTTATAATATTCCTTCTCTTTGACAAGTCTTTGCATTTTGTTTAATACACATACTTTCTGTTTTGAAATGAACATTTAGAGTGTTCTCCTTGAGCACCACTGAGAAATAGGACATTTAGTTCTGTTTTGAAGTGATGGGATGTTTTTGTGTTGAGTCTTTTTTTTTTTTTAAGTTTTAAATCTAGATTTGATCATGTTTATGTCAGGATAAATGAAAACTTTCTGGTTTAAGGACTGATAAAGTTCATACACATTTCACTTGTGATCAGGCTTTAGCAGGTAAATTTTTAGCATGTCCAAGGCTGTGTAAGGGGAACTTACTTGGAACTGGTTGTTTATCAGGTTGGTGCCTTTAGGCAACAACAATAACAACAACAAAATCTCTGCTGGACAGCACAAAAACCAAAATATATAATTTGGTGATAGACAAATTACAACAGTGGGCAAATATGACTGCAGAAATACAGCAGCAGAATAAGGATACGTTATATCTAAAATAAAATCTTACCCTTGGTTGAGATTGTTCTGAATTTACCTGCCACGGAAAGTAGGTGCAATGCCGCAGAATTCTTTCAGGATGGCTATATGGAGTTCAACAGAATAAGGTCTAGCATGTCTGCTAAACAGTATTGCTGTTATTTTAAACTATAAGTTTGTGAATACCTGGCCTTAACAGCAGATTGATGACTGTGATGGTGATTCCTGTGCGCATCTGAAGCAGAACAAAGATGTTGATCAAAGATGCCAATGCAAAGGCGAGAAGGGAAGCTCTGTCTGGAGTCGTGTTGAAGCATGGTGCTTGATCTTGGAGTGAGCTTTGCTTTCCTTATTTCCTTGACTGTTTTGACCTTCTCTGAGGATGCACCTGTACTGGTGACAGGTTTTGGTTTGATTGTCACAAAACTAGTAGCTTCTGTCATGGAGACGAGGATTAAGATTAGAGAAATAGCAAATGAAAGGGAACATTGCATAGCCTGCTGTGGGAAGACGTGTGTCAGAAAGACCATAAAGAATCCACCTTTTTTTTTTTTTCTTTTTCTGTGCTGGCCCTTTGTTTCTATGTATGGAAGTTTTCTCCACATATACTGAGTGAAAAAAAGGTATTGGCAAGTAAGAGGAGAGCTCACATTGTCATCTTGACAGGTGATACTTGGGACTTCCTGTTTAGCCTATTAAAGATCAGATTTTAATTTGAAGAAATGAGCAAAGATTGTAAATATATTATTTTACTCACAGAGTTTTCATAAGGCCTAAGACCTGAAGAATTCAAGCAAAGCTGTGGGTATGCAGACAGGAATTCTTTTGTGTTAGAGGACAACATGAGACCTAGTGTAATTTTTGGCTCTGCCACAGTCGTCTTCTGTGACCATGAGCCTTTTACTTACTTTCTCTTTGCCCTACATACCATACTTTTATTTAGG
>VYZX01026016.1:62807-74255 GCA_013401335.1 Brachypteracias leptosomus
TAATATTGTTACTGCAGTCAGCATGCTAGTCTTTGTTTCTTTTAGTTACAATCTGACTGTAATATTAGAAATCTTTTTGCTGGTTGATTTTGTTTTTCCTTGAATATTTTTCTTTTACATTCTGTTTTCNGTTCTTTTTTTTGTACTTTTGTGGGGTTAGCTTCCAGACAAGTCACTTCCCTG
This sequence comes from Brachypteracias leptosomus, assembly GCA_013401335.1. Classification (NCBI taxonomy): domain Eukaryota; kingdom Metazoa; phylum Chordata; class Aves; order Coraciiformes; family Brachypteraciidae; genus Brachypteracias; species Brachypteracias leptosomus. The sequence goes on from VYZX01026016.1 coordinate 62,991, forward strand.
AGTTGGCTCCTGCACACTTATGTGGGTGTTAGTGCTGATGCAAGGGAAAGAATAGGAATGCTTAGTAGAGAAAGGATGGGAGGCAAGGCTCTGTCAACCAGAATGTTTGTTGGTTTAAGGTGCCATAGGATCCCACCCACAGGCTGCAGTTCCACTCTTTAAGCTGATATGATCTCCATACCAGCACCCATTCACTCACCACTGTCCTGTCTTGTGCCAGCATAAGTTTTTATGTAGTTATGTTATTCCAAATCACAAGAGACTCCCTCTCCCTGCCCCCCAAATCCATAGCAGTTTCTTCAACTGACTGAATATGTAGCCACTTAATGTTACTCCTGGCAGTGAGGGTGGAGAAAGAAAAGTAAATTCTGTGATGCTGGCCATTAAGCCATGTAAAGCAACCGAGGAATTACAGCTTGTGAAGTATATACGCTACATTTTACAGATGAAACCAGTTTGTTTAGCCTTGATATGACTTTTAAGCAGACTGTTCTTGAATGGAAGATTATTTCCTCCCACCACCTTCTCGAAGACACAACTTCCAGTTTAAGTCTTTTTGCAGCCACCTGTAAGCCCATATATGGCATCTTTCATATTCCAGAAGTTTATGATGTGTTTTTATAAGTGTATGTAGTCCCATTTGTATTTACATAGAAAATTAAGAAAACAATAGAGTTATTAAAAATAGGGCTTTGACAGATTTTCATTGAAAAATAAATTTATGTGCTCCCCTGAAGTGTGCAACTAAACTCATAGGAGAGGAAGAGGCAGATTCGCAGATGGTGTAAATGATCACTGTTCCTTTAGCATTTTACATAGATGATGGTCTGCCTCAAGTTTCCCATTCTTAAGTAACACAAACCAGGAGAATGACAAAAGGTAAACTGTAAGAGTAGGCAAGGGTTGCAATAGTTGTGTAAGAGAATTCATCTCACTCGCTTTACTCACTCAAAAATAGATATCTAGCCTAGATTAATTGTTTCTGGGTCCTTTTTAAGTCAGGAGAAAGGGACAAACTCCTCCAGTGTCTTCTACTTCAGTTATTAATGGGCAAAACAGGGCAGTATTGAAACATGCTATGGAGATACCTCTCTATGTCTAATATGCATGTATTTGATTATAAAGGAAATCTACAGAATTAGCATAGACTAGACAGCTACTTTTAATTTCCTGAACTTACATGAAATATAATTGCGCCTTAATGTTAGTCTATCATGTGCACACATTTTTATCTCCTTTAAGTGTGAAAGACCTTTTTTGTATTAACAAACTTCACTTATTTAATCAATTTACTGGTTACTCTTTACACAGGCAGAGCTACATCCATTTTAAAGAAGTCTTGAATTTGTAAGAATGTAGTGATTTGACCCAGAAATAAATTTTGAGCAAACACCTGAGAAATAATATAATTTTTTAGTTTTTCATTAAAAAGAATCTAAAATAAAATAATGCTGGAAACTTGATTATGTTTTGGTAATAGCTTGCTTATTGAACATAGAATTGTTTATTTTGTCCAGTGAGTATGTTCATGAAACCTTACTTAGTAAATTTTTGAAGTAAAATTTGCAAGTAGCATAAAGCTGTAACTGGCAAATAATAGGACAACCTCTCTTAAGTGTACTAAAAAACCCCTCAAGTATCCAGATCGCAAGGAGTAGTATCTCTGCATCTAAAGGGCAAGAGTCTAAATCTGAATGCAAGTATAAAAGCTGGAAAAGATTGAACATATGTTATTTCCCACCAGCACAATATTAAATGCAATTACTTTCTTTCTGCTAAAATCTTGAATATATCTTGCAACACAACCTCAAAGAGTCCCCTGCTGCTGTTGATTATAGTGAATCCCACTTCCTGCCACCCAGTAAGTCTTTGCAATTTTCTCGTTTTCGCCACCCTGTGGAGATAAATAATGTATATTAATGTGAAAATATCAACAGTAAAATCCCTTAATATTCTCCACAAAATAAAGCTTCTCTCTAAATCAAAGGATTTGTATCTTTCATTAATTTTTTTGAACAAAAAGAAACAAGTTCCTCATGTAAGGGCTTTGAAAAGTTTGAATCTCATCTTAGAAAACAAGTGTGCCAAATACTGTATAGGGGAGAGAGTTGAGCTTTTCAGCTTTGAAAAAGGATTTGGTGTGTTGTACGACAATTAAAGCACAGATTTTAGTCTTTTGCTGTCTCAGTCTTTCATTAAATAGGCCTTTACAGATCCTTATTTTACCTCCTTTGACCCAGAACCTTAGAAAGTATGTCAGAATATTTTGTGTTGTTCTTTAGGAATTGCTACCTGTACTGAGCACAATGATTACAGTGGGTATTTTAGAACAGATTCATCATGTGTGGCTACAAGAGGTGTCTGCATTCAAATCTAATATATTGCTAATTCCACACTCAACTCTCCCCGCTTTTGTACATTAAAAACACTGACAAGACAAATTTTCTCTGCAACTCTCAGTTCTAGAAAGGACAGAAACAGCAAAGCAGAAACTATGAGCCCTTGAATACTGCTTTATAATCTAGGTTTAGGTTTCAGTGCTTAAGTGGAAAATTACCATACTAAAGAAATTATTACTTGCTGATCATAACAGGTGAGGATTTGGGGGTGTGTGACCGTATTGATTCTAGAGCGCTCTCCTTTTGCTCAATGTGTTTTTATTTTAATTTCAACTTAATTCCACGAGCATGGGCTTCTTTGATAACACTCTGAACATTTCCTAAGTTAAATTTTAAAAAAAACCCTTTAATGTTCACCTTGAACATACCTTTCTATTACATAAATTAGAAGGCTAATTGAAAGGCATGTTCAAAACAGAAAAGAAGAAAATAAAGAAAAAAGAAACCCCCACAGAACAGAAACCTTAGTCAAAAACATTTAACATGGTAGTCTGAGAAAGCTAACCATTCTGTGTTATTAAAATGCCATCAAATTAAAATAACGGCAAAATACTGAGACAGAGGCAAATTGTGTCCCCTCCTCTGTGGTTGGGGCAGGCCAGAATTGACAGGCCCAGCCAGGAGTACAATTTCTGTGGGAAGAAGGGAGGATACCTTTTGTGTCTGGGCTGAGGAACGTGGGGCTATTAAAAATAGGCGATTGTGAGCTGCATTGTACTAGCTGGTTTGGTACTTGGCATTAGTGCAATACCAGTGCAGGCTGTTACAGACTGAGGGAGAAGTTGTTTCCTCCTTTTGTCCTTATCTGCTCCACCAATAACAGCTGCTGGAAGGTATTTTCCCCATAGTGTTTTTTTGAAAAGTATACAAAATATTTTCAATTATGTCTTGCTGTTAGATTTCTGTGTAAATAATTTGTGTTATGGTAAAAATCCATCCAAATGAGGAAGACTGTTTGCTACTTTCAACCCCAATTCTATAAACATTTATATGCATGTTTAGTTCTAGCCATGTGAGCAGTATTCATTGGGGTGAAATTAGGTATGGCTGTCACTGCAAGCTGGAAAGTTTACCTACATTGCATAGCATTATGTATGTAGCATAATTTTAATCCAAGAGAATAGCCTGTAGCGGGAAGTCTGAGTTGTGGAAGAGTCCATTGAAGAAGTGAAATCTGGCCAACTACTATGAATTAAATATTTTTGTACTTTAGTGTAATATATTCATTCACAACTGAATAAAGTAGTAGGAATAACATAAGTATTAACAGAAATTAGAATTTATTCAGTCTCTGAGGTAAAAACCAAAACCAGCTTGGATGGTGGCAATGTTCAGGTGATTTATGAGTATCTTTTATGATTAAAACTGAAGTTTTTAAAATTATTTTGCATGTCACAAAGAGGTTTTGTTTGTTTTGAAAATGTAGATATGGTAAGATAGCAAACTTTTTTGATGTCAAGTCAGCTCTGCGTCCTCTTGCTTGTACCAGAACATTATAATAGCAATATTTTTAAAATCCTTCTATTGAATGTGGTGTAGGACTTTGAGAATGTGAAGCCTGAACCTCATTACTAACTTGTATGAGTATTTTTTGCACATTATCTATTCCATTAACTTAGTTCCTGATACTGCAGAAGTTTATATGCCTACAGAGTGAATAATTCTATTAGAGTAAATTGGACTACTACAAATGTGTGAAGTGAAATGTGCATATGAGTCTGTGCAGGGCTGGGACTTTTAATGGTAATCTTGCTATACATAAATATAATTGATATGTGAGGAGTCTTTTATGAACTAAGTCTCCCCAAAGTCTCGCTCCATGTAGAGAAATACTACAAGAAGATAACAAGTCCAAAAAGGGTGGGCCCCAGCTTTTCAGGGCCATATGCCTGCATCCACATGCATCCAGAAGAAGCAGACAGGGATCTGTCCCAGTTGAGCTGGAGGCCGGCATTCTTTGCATTTTTTCTACTCAAGTGACTTGGTGTAAGTGACTTGTTCAAAAACACTCTGTAGGTTTGTAGCACAGCCAGGAATAGAACCCACATCTCCTGATTCACAGTTAGAGACCAGACTTCTTAAATTTGTGTGAAAAGTTAATTTTCCCAGTTTCCATATGACAGGGAATTTATTAATATTGTTGCTACTTTCTAATGTTTCATAATCTCCTTGATATGATCCCACTCAGTAAAGGTGTAGAACTGAATGTGATCTTACCCTGTGTAGATGCAGAGCATCTGGTTTATACAAGTGGTTTCCCACCAAAAAGGAAAACTTGGAACTGTAGATTTTTAATGCACAGATCTTGTGCTGTTGCAATGTTAAGAAGTCCTTGTTGTTATGAATGTGCATTATGAGTATATTGTACACAGTCCTGGTATGCAAATGTGTAGCATTCAGAGAAGTGAAATAATTCTGTGTTATTATTATCTTTGTAAATTGCATCTTAAGAGTTTGTTGAGGACTTTATGACGGCAGTTTTCTATAGTCACAGCCATACAGCACAAAGTGTTTCTTTCATTATTAACAATAACTGAGCCAATGAAAATGCTTTTAAATATACACCAGACAAGCAGTTATCCAGCTCTTCCTTCTTACCATCCACAAACCATCTTTTAGCATCGTATAAACGAGCATGTAAAATAGCTTTGTAAACATCTGCTTTTCATTGTTAATTGTCAGGGAAAACTAGAGATTTAAATGCTTCTTTTGTAGAATTCCTTAATCCCATCAGAAAAGATAGCTCTAGATGTTTCTTTCTCACTGCAGATAGATTCTCTAGGCTGTGGGCTTGCTTTTTTTNTTCCTTTTTTTTTTTTCCTTTTGAATATTGATAGTTTTTATTTACTTGCAAACAGCTTGTTTCATGCCTCAGTTTGAAAGGTCTTGTATATTCTTGTCTGTGTGGCAACTCAGTAAATTTAAACAAAATATACTATGTAATTATTGATTACTGTGAAAATTGTGTTGAAAATCTACATTTTTTTCTCATTAGGATCTGCTCAGTATTTTCTTTCATGTATAAACTATCAGATTAGGTATTGTATCATTCATATGCAATAACAAAACAAGAGTATATGTTCATACTGTCCTATAGCAGCACAAAAGAAAGAAATAAATTGTATACTGCCGCAACAATTATTTTTTTAAAAAACACTGTCTTTATTTTGGTTAGCTTTTCTGTTCTAATAATCAAGTCATTAATGTCAGTTGAGTGTGTCTGGCAATGATTTACTTAAGGTAGCATTCATAACACACAGTAGCTGCATTATACAGGAAAAATAAATCTATTCATGTTACATTTCCTACCTTTAAAGCTTTTTTTAATCTTGTATTATGGTCCTGGATTTGTAAAATTTGACTTTTTGCTTCTTGCATACACAAAAGGAACATTCATGATTTAAAACTATTTCATGTTTTATATTTCTTTAACAGAAATAAATCTTTTTTTACATGTTTTTCCAAATCTGCTTCATTGGGAAAAGATACTTTTCTTTTTTTTCAGTTAGAGTTTGAATGTTTCTGTAGCTTTCATCTTTAAATTTCAGTGTTTTTGAAGTCAAAGTCTGCTTAACTAGTTTCTCCAGCTTGGTTATAGTTTTTAAATAATTTAGAATTCTCCCTGTTTTGCTAATTAAATAATTGAAGGGTACTGTTGCCTATTTGTATTTTTATTTCTGCTTTTCATTATTTACTTCTAGAACTTCTTAAAAGAATTGTTACATGGACCTCAGCATCACTGCATATAAAATAAATTGAAATGACATATTGTTGCAGTTTCTATGACAACCATATCATGATGCCAATGCTCTCAAAAATTTATAAACTACAATTTCAACTATACTGATATCACTGAGTAGAGTTAACATTTATATACTTAATATTCTTATTAGAATTAAGCTTTCAATACTTCATTTACAAAAAAAAATCAGAAAAAGCTGTACATCAGTGTTGTTCATTTGATGTTGGCTTTTTTGTATAGGAGTTCTAATTTTCATGAGAATGTTTTCAGAAGCTAACTCTGGTCTGTAATATTGATGAAGAGCTTGCTCAAAACAAAGAAAATTTATATTAACACTCACAAACTTGTAAATACAACATTCCAAATTAATTTTTGCAGTTTAATCCACTGCAATTGGTTTACAAATAGTCTTGTTTTGCTAGTGGAGTATTTAAAGCCAGCTTGTTCCTATTTCTATTGTCCTAGATGCTAAACCTCAAACGCTTGTGACATGAGAGTACTGATTCACTGGCATGACGGGCATAAATAAAGCCACAAGCATAAGTGTCTGCATGACCAGGCACAGGATTATAACCCCCCTAAAAATATCTACTTATATTACTGCCTTATTTTATTGTAAATGTTAAAAAGCTTTGCCTGGTAATTTGATTTTTTTTTCCATATTAAGTACATAACTTAGTATAATCATGTTATTCCATCAATCTACAGGCTTTTAGAAGTTAGCTGTTTTTAACAGTTTGACAGGGAACTCTATTACTCAGGCAACACTCACATTGGAATCAATGAGTGTTTTACTTGAGTAAAAACTTTAGGACCAATGTGAGATGCCTTATTCAAGTTACTTCATAATTATATAGATTGCAATGACTTAAAAAATAGTGAGTTCTGCTCTCAAAACATAGTAATTTTATTTGGTTTAACTTGCACTTATTAAAAAAGTGTGGTTTATATTCAAAATGCGTGATTCTCGTGTAGGAGACTTATTGATCATTGATTCAAATAGGAAATAAAACACCTTAATCTTTCAGTCATTTGTCTTAGGAAGATTCCAAAGCAGTCAAATCACATTTACTTTACTTCAGCCTTAAATTTGATATTACTCTGGAAAAACGTTTCATATAATTGAATGTTCAAATATGTTGAGATCATGTCGCATTTTAGTTTTAACAGTCTGAATACTTTCAACAGTTTCTACCCAATGTTCCCGGTTTAGTAAGCTATATTTAAACATGTTTTGAAAGATTTATACAGTGATTTGCTTCTTAGTCAACTTTGTTGCAAGAAGTTACTACTGTGTATTTCGGTTAGAAAATGTAAAGTGCTCTAAGAAGTGATCAAAGGGAGGAGGCAGCCATACTACCCATTCAACACACCATGGTATTTAGAAGCTCCAGGTGAAGTGGGACAGTCCAAAACAACTTTGTACCCCCAAATTTCTTTGTAGACGTTTTCATCTTTTGTTTTGGAATTTTCTAACCAGCTAATTGTTTTCAGCATCATCATTTTGATCCTCTTAATAAGAAGCATGCACTTTACATGGAAAGAACTTGAGCTTCTGGGTGAAATAATTGGCAATGGCTCAAGCCTACAAGATTAGGCCGTATTATCACAAATCTGCAGGAACATCTTAAAACCAGTGCCATTTATAAGTGCACAGCAATAGTAATATAAAATACAAAATAATTGGCCTGTCTTGAGGGTTCCTTTTATTTCTGTTCCTGTGACATATATATGTGGCTTAGTGGCAATGCATTTATTTGCAATGTGGGCCAGTCCTCAGGTCAAAGACAGCTTTGTATATTTATTCTAGCCTTCGGGGTTTCTTTGTTTTTTCACATAGTATCTTGTTTGTAGCACGATAGTTAGGTCAGGAACTTTAAAAATTGTGCTTTGTTGTTGGTATTTTTTGGAGGGGAGAAGGAGGGTCTGAAATAAAAATAAACTGATGAAATAAATACAGAGTTATAATATAAAGTCTATATGTAGTCTGTTGAATTCCACTCTGTGCTGTCAGAATAGACATTGCCAGTGAAAAAAGAAAAGCACCGTGGTGTGCTAATAAACCCTTAAAACAGTCCATAGGGGTTTGCAGTCATGTTTAGCAAAGGTTTTCCTGTGCTTGAGATTCTAGGGACAAATATTCAGCAACCTTCATGTTTATATCACTTTATATCACTGTTTAGATCTACAATTTACCCTGGCTGTAATATAAAATCAGACTACTGCGGGATGTAAGGGAGTCTTCTAGCACGTGTCCTGTCCTAGCTCCTCAAATGTACATGTGGGTATAGGTGTGCCAGTATACCTTCCTGTCCTTCCTCATTCACAGCTGAAGTTGGGAATATCTGTGCAATACGTGAGGCCACACAGGTGTGTGCTCAAGGAAGAGATGCCTTAGTATGACTGTGACGATTACTGCGAGTGTCTTTTGCATGGCTTTGGCTTGCTTCTGAAAAAGTACATTTTAAATCATTGTTAATCTTGAACTGCTTTTTAATATGTTAACAGTGGTTTATAGTCATCCTATTATACAGACATGGGAGTAGAAAAATGATTAAGGTGTTGAGTAGGCAAATGCAGCTGTTAGGTGAAATACCCAGAATAGGAGGAGCAGATATATCTCCCTGGAAATGTTTGTACTTTCCACAGCTACTGTTTTCTTTTTTTTACTCTATACCTGCAAAGTATCAGGTATTAAATTGTAATGTGATTTCTAATCACAGCTGAATGTAATTGCCATTTTTAAAAGCTTGTTGTTAGCATTCTTGTGACTCATTTGCAGAGTTTACTCTGCCAGTGCAACTTGTAGCCAAGAGTTTGGCAAGATTGACTTTGCTGGTGCAGTTAGTGCTTTCCTGAGTGTCAAGGTGCCCTGGCACGGTGAATGCTTTCCAGGGGCTGGGGAAGAACATCACTCCCCACCACCTGCTAATCAAAGCCCTATGAGAAAACCCCTTCCTGGTTTAAGGCTTTTCACGGGAGTAAGGCTAAGAACTGCCATGCATTGTGATGGGTTATGCCCCTATTATAACAGGATCTGTCTCCTAAAGCTGATCCGTTCCAATGGCTTTCTTACACCTGGAGCATGCCAGAGAAACTCACTGTGCTGAGTCTTGTCCACAACTTTTAGCAGTGTCACTCCAGGTACTGTTCATGGCTCATAATAGGCTAGTTTTGCTGTTTGTTAGTTTGGGTTTTTTTGTTTTTTTTTTTTTTCATTCCCCTGTCATTAAAAAAATTAATCGAGTGTAGATTATAAACTATAAACCCAGCCTCTGACTTGAAATATTCTAAGAGACGTGAGAAGCAAAATCCTCCAGGAAAGCCTGGGCGTCTGGCCTCATTTTGGCTGGGGAAGGAGGCAGAAAGAAGATGGGCAGAGGAGTCAGTCAGAAGTACTCCTTGGCACACGCTCTGAGAGGAAACTGTCTCCGAGCAGGGAGGTGGGAGGCGTTTGGCAGAGCGGGGCCGGCGGCAGGAGAGGGGCCGAGGTGGTCTCTCCTCACCCCCGAGTCGCGCCGTGGGAACGAGGAGAGTGCGCTCAGCGCTGGCGAGAGAGGCAAAGGAAGGAAAGGGACTCGGGGCAAATAGTTAAGAAAACACTATTGTTGAGGTTTTGCTTTTTTTCCCCCCTAAATTCGCCTTAAATTCTACCCTTCCTCTGGCGTGTGCCCGTCGCGGAGCCCCCGACCCCGCCGCGGAGCCGGCAGCCGAGTCTTGGATGAGTTTCGCGCTGCCGCTACGCTGTTTGTTTTGCTTTGCCAAGTGCTAATCCTAGAGCTCCCTGGCAGGCGGTTGCTCTCTCTGCTTTATTTGCACTCGCCTCACGGTGGCGTTTTAAGCACGTAAACAAAGCCCAAGTGAGCGGAGAAGCAAGTGTGTTTTCTAGTTTACCTTTATTAGAATAACAGTTCCGTTAATGTTTTGGATAAATCAAAACTGTCTATTAAAGCGGTTCAAATACGGGAGATGCGCGATGCTTTGCGTCAGTGGAAGGTGTTTTAATCTTCCTGGCCGGCACAAAGCCCGGCTGAATTAGAGCTAGAGCCTGTGGCATCTGAACAGCCCAGTCGCACCTGGGTACCCCCCCCGCCCCCCCTGCCTTGTCTCTCTCCTCCCCCAGCTCCCCAGGAGAAGTTTACAAAGAATGTGATTGAAAGTGTAAACCAGCAGATGCTGCAGAGTTAAACTCCAGCTTGATTTGAGTATAACAATCCGAGACACAGCCCTGAGCCGCCGCCCTCATTAATACAGAAGCATGCCCCTGGGACCTGAGTTACCCGGAGAGAATAAACACAATATAGAGTCATCTTACCTCCGAGCAGAGAGAGCAACGTTAGAGGTAGGAGAGGGAAAAGTGCGGCTCTCCTCCATCCTGCCCCGGCCGGTCTGTCGCAGGGCTCCGGCAGCGCTGCTGCCGCCTGCCCAGCTGGTCTCCGCTCCCCAGCGTGCTCCCCCCGCCCCCCGACAGGCAGTCCCCAAACTCAGCCCAGCACAAATCCAGAGTCAGGGGCAGCGTTTCGAGTCAATCCGTGCCGGTGCAAATCGCCCATGGCTTTTCTCCGCCAGAGCGTGGAACAAAATTGCCGGTTACCCTGAGTTTTTCTCAGGCTTTATTGGCAATCGAGGAGCAGGTAAGGCGGCTGCTGCCTGCCAGCGATTCCCGTTGCACTTGCAGAGAGCAGCAGAAGCCGGTGGGAGTGTGGTCTGCTCTTCATTAGGGAGGGGGGAACGGACCCTGGAGGTGATGCAGTGAAGCACTTCTACTTCCTTGCATTGTGTTTGTTACAGATAACGGGCGCTCTCCTTTTATAACATTCACTTCAAGCATTCTCAAACCCAACCGTAATAAGTTCCGATCCTCCCCTTTAGTTTACATTGGCGTTGTCAAAGGATTAAATAAATGAAACTTTATTTGACCGTGGAGTTTACAGACCCTGGGATCCCTGTGCGCTCTGGCCTTATTTTAATTCTATAGCGGTAATTACCCCTTCGTTTCTTTAAGTGCAATAGATTTATTGCCTTAGAGACTATGCACAGTTTGATTGAATTATTCATTTTTTTTTCTTTGGTGTAGACTGCATCTGGGGACTGATGTGACGTGTAGATTTTTTTTTTTTTTTT
>VYZX01026016.1:83565-100581 GCA_013401335.1 Brachypteracias leptosomus
GGTGTTTGTGTGTATGTGTGGGTTTGTTTTTTTTTTTTTTTAAGGACGGGAAGGAGTGAAAGTGGCAACGTGAAAAGACAATTAGTGTTGTGTCTGAGTGACGGGGGGGCTTCAGGGAAAGTCAGCCTGGTGGGAGCCTGGGGAGGACAGATTAGTTCTGTCCTAGGGGTGTTTCCCAAAAACATAGACGGTGAAACTTTCTGTGATAAAGTAATATATCTTCGCCTGCTGTTTATAGATAAGGTATATGTTTATTAAGCTAATTTAAATAGCCTTCGGCACACGAGCGACACTTTGTTCCTACTGTTTTCTTTTAGCCTCATTTTAACATTCTTGGTATTTCCATCGTCAGTGCTGATCATGAGGACAGAAGAACAGTCTTATCCAGTCCCCAAACAGGATTTGAAGTCCAAAAATTAACGAATTTCCCTTTCTGTATACGTGTAATGGAGTAATTTTGAAACCTGTTTTGAGACTTCGACTTGACTTGACTTGTTTTATTGACGTGCTTGTGCCCACTCATTTAATTAAGCCATTATACCATAAAGTAAATAATAAGAATGAATGTGAGATATGTGCATGTAGTCTGCCATTATATACAAATATTTACCTGGAGAAGATGCTTTTAAAAAAACTTTTTTCAGCACATCATGGTTCTTTGGCAAGATCTTATTGCAGGTTTGTGTTTTGAGCCAGGATATTTCGCGTGTTTCGGTGCTCACGACGTTATATGCACACTACACTCGGAATATAAACAGCAAGAGTACCTAGCAGCTCTTTCTAGTAAAACTAAGGAATAATCTATTTATAGTGAGTACATTTAAAAGAAAATAATGAGGTCATTTGGAGTATGCTGCAGTTTGAAGCAGCTCAACACCTGGCAGAAACTACATACGCATTTTCTTCAGACTCTGCACTATCCATAACTTTTCCTTATAATACATTCTTGTGTTAAGTGAGAAAGGCTGTTTGTAAAACAATCCCCCGGCTGGTTCCAGTGTTGGGTGAAGCTGATCCTGTAATGGCATTTTGTTTTGAACAGTTGCTGTAGTTGAAGTTCCCTCATAAGGTAAGGTGGCACTGGGTCTGAAAGGAGGTCCAAATGCCACATTTATAATTAGACTGCCAATTCAGCACATTGTATCTATTGCTATACAGGGATATACTGCTGTGTCTGGTCTCTCAATAGACTGTATTCAGAATTAGCCAATTCAACTGCTTAAACTTTGGAGTCAAATTTAGAATAGGCAATGAGAGAAGGAAAGAAAGAAAACAATAATGCTTTCTTTTTTCCTCAGCTAGCTATTAAAAGCCAAAGAATATACGGAAACCAAACCAGGCNTGATGTTAGTGATTTTTGAGATTTCAAAACCTATTTCATACAACTAAGTTGCATCTTTTCTATGGATGGTGAGACAGATGTCATTTAAATATTTTGTCTTTCTTCTTGAGCTAGGCAGAAAGGTGTACAGTCAATTGTCTTTCCAGTCACTGGCAGACTGACATAAGGCATCAGGAAACTCTAAAACCTCAGAGGTGCAGTATTGATTTGATTCCTAACTGCAAATCCTTCATATCATTGCTCCAAATATCTAACTTTACACCAGTATTACCCATTCTTTTTATAGTGACACCATGCTTAGTAAAAAACTTCTAAGCACTGAGGTCAGGTGTTGAGATTGGATTCTAGTTTATTTTTTATGAATCAGATAAAGATTTCTGTGCATGAGACCGTATGTGAAGATGAGAGAACAAGAACATTTCCATATCAAAGGCAATATATCTGAGGCTGCATAGTAATTAAAATGCAGTGGTTTGGACTCTGTGCACTAGCACTTACGCTGAGCGTTGTTGGGACCTCGTGCAGCATGCAGGCGGTTGTCTCTTGCATACTTCTAGAAATATACTTATAATTTTGTACAAACATTTATGCTAGTCCACACTTTTCTGTGGATAATTTGTATTTCATCCAAACCATTCAAAGTAGAAGTTATTTTTTGAGCAACCCCCTCATTATGGCTTTTGTGCATCAACTATTTTTATTCTGGTTGTTTGTATTTCCTCTTACCAGAATGATGGCTTGTTTATAGTTGTATTTTTTTGTGTGTTTCTCTAAGACCCCTTCCATATACCACTGAAATTTTACTACTTGCTTGAAACATCTTGTATTAGAAACAAAAATGCTAATATGTTTTCAGATTTATTGAAGATGGTGTGATTTCTTACATACCATACTTAATGGCAAATTAAATGCATGTGCTGAAACATAATATTTTTAATGAAACAATATGTATTTACTAAATCCAGCTTATTATTACACAGCATAAGAAGAATTAATACATTACTCAAGGACCTGCTGATGTGGGAAAATTGACATAAAATACTGCCGGGTGCTCCCTATCTGGGTAGTCTTTTCTGGAATAAATGTGACTTTAATTCCTCAGGAGGTCGCCCTGGTGAGGAGCTGTTCCGGAAGGGCTGCTCTTGAATTGTTTACTTCACAAACTGTATTGGTCAGTGTCCCAGTGCGGAGGAGGCAGTGAGTGCTGCAAATTTCCTCATTACTCCGAGATACTCATTCTACAGAGGCTCTATCCATTAGTGCTCCAGAACTACTGAGGTGAAACTTTTAGGAAGTCTTCATCTTTAAACGGATGTTTGTACTGTGAAAGTATTGTATTACGGCAATCTCGTGATCTCGCTTCATTTTGTCTAGTTTTAGATTACAATTGGTGTATGAGTACGTGAGTATTTTGAGCTAGAATATCACACTTTCAGAGATTGTTCTGCATGCTTTTTACATCTGTATTATTGTTGCGGATGAGCTTGTTAAACTGAGTCCCTGACCGTTTGTGGTTAGTAAAAACCCGTGGTATTTTTGCACGAGTAGGGGGGTTAACCTCAATGCCATGGCCTAATTCCAGCTAAGATAGGATGTAGTTCCCCATCTACATTCTTCTTACAGTTTTAACTGTCTCTGTTAATCCTCACTTCTTTTCTTAAATGCAGTAGAATAGTGTGCTAGGGACACTCACAGCATTTTACATCAGAAGAACCAAATCCAGATATTGAAGTAATAGCTGGACGTAGATAATGAATCACATTTTGGGAGCTTTCTCCCAAAGAGGGGTGCCATAGGCCTGGCTGGCTTATCATTATTAGAATTAACATTTTGAAGGATTTAATATATATCATATTTGAATATTGAGCTTTTTCTGAGGAATATTTTGATAGGATTTGATACTTGACAGATTCTCAGCTGGCATAAGCCGGTGTAACTCCATTTGTTTAAGTGGAGTGGTACCATTTTACTCTAGCCACAAGTGCATTCTGTAGGACATGATGCATTTCCTTCAGGATTCGATGGAAAGACCTGTCTGTGACTGTGCTGGGAGGGGGTTTGCATGTGAAGGCCCTGTTTGCATTGGATTCACTGTAGTAAATAACGTGATTTCAGTTAGGGTAGAATCAGGTTCATCTACATGATGTTGCTTATGGCTTTAGGATGACAGTACCAGGAATTCATCTCATGTGAACTACCTATAAGCAACTGATTCTTCATATCTAATCTTCCAGCAGTTCTCCTGGTATAGTGTATGCAGCATGTGGGGGGATTCTAACTGCTGACTTCCTGTGATGGTGGAGGCTGTGGCTGTGTTGTGCATTTTCTTTTTTTTTTTCTTTCTTTTAGTAACACTTTTCCTGATTCTTTCATATTTTTCTTCAGCTGATGGATTCATGTAGGCCATTAAAGCAAGAATGTACTTTGTTCAACCTTTAGTGCCAGTATATGTAGGTGTGCACATGCCATTTTTTTAATGTACATAAGTAGACATGTTTCAACACATTTTTTATAGTATGTTTGTTATGGTAGTGCCTACAATTGAGATTTTGTATTCACCTCTGGTTTACATGTATGTGTTTTTACATTCTGCTTCTATGTCTATTCTCATAGCTAGTCCAAAAGGTGAAAATGAATTCTAGGACAACCCATTCATGCTTTCTGGTTGCCTTCTATAGACTCTAGTTCCTACTGTGCTACCTGTTCTTTCCACATAGAAATTATGGTACTGTTGTATTTCTCTTTGAAAGTAAGAGTAGAATATTTTAATTTATTTCAAAACAAGTTAGATATCACCAGCTTTTCATCTTGATTTTCTGAGCTAGAAGGTAGTTAACTGATGTTGAGATGGGATGGCAGCTACACAGGCTGCGAGGAGTAAGTTCGGAGAAGTGTAGCAAGATGGAAAAATGTGAAACAGAAGAGATCAAGAAAGAAAGATATTGCTGCCTAATGTTCTAGCAAAAAGGAGTAAAATAAAACATATTCCTGTTTCTGCTGAGCAGTAGTACAACAGATCTTTTGTACTCTTCTTAGTGGTGTTATTTATGTATTTTGATCACTCTTATAATAGCCCAAGTTGCAAATCTGTCAGCATAACTGTCAGAGAAAAAAGGAGTGTTCCTATGCTACGAGATCTGCTTAGATTTAAACTACTGAGGAGCAATCACTTTGATGCCTTTAGGTGGAAGAATGTACTAATATTGGCCATTCTGACATCTGGCTACTTTGGCCTTGAAGAGCAAATGCTGTTAGCCTTTCTACTTCAAAGCTGCATTGTCGCTGCAGGTAAATAAATCACAGGCTTCCTTTTTTCTTCAAGAATGACTTACACAGGTTGGGGATATATTCGCTTATGTGTTATCTTGTCTTCAGGCTTCTGCCTCGTATGCACGATGCTCAGTGAAATTCAGGTAGCCCTCACCAGGCACAACCATCCCTTTGACTTTTCACCCTTTGCTGGCTCTGTGTACGATCTCATGTAGACACGGTGGAGTCAGTTCAGGTGTGTCTCTATGCTCATCCATGACGCTCAACCTAGACTTCAAGGGACCGTGTCTACTGAGTATTCAAGCAGCCAAGTGGGCCTTTGTTCCCTGCTTTGTGGATCTTTCCTCAGCCTTTGGTGAAAGCCAGAAACATTTTTTTTTCCTTGCTTGTGTACACAGCCTTTCCTTGTGATTCCTTTTTTAAAATCAGTCAGTGAAAACTCTCATTATTTTAATCTTCACCACTGCCTCTAAACAATAATGATTCAATCTGTAATGTTTGTTTTAAGAATGTACAAAAACTCTAATCAGTGATGGTAGTGGAGATACACCGGTGTGTATTTTAGTGCAGATATACTGCCATGCACTCTGAGGTGAAGGGATGGGTGTGTCCTCTAACACTTGATTTGAAAACACCGTGGCACAACACTGTAATGGAATGGGATCAAATTAAAGACCCAAAGTCAAGGCAATTGTGTAAAAGTGAAAGGCTTTGAATGCTGTGAGTGTCATACGTAGTCTTTTCAGGGAAAGAGAAAAGGTGGACAGGAGGGAGAAGGTAGTTGAGGGATCTAAAAAGTAATTACTGATGATTAGCTGGAGTTTCTAATTTATGAAGTCCTCCCTTGGACAGGTTGAATTCAATTTTCAGTTTTCATCATGTGAATATATTGTATAACATGACCAAAAGCAAAAGGAACAGGAGGAAATTGTTTTGCTTGAGTTGTCTGTAAGGGTGATTTCTAATAGAAGTAGAAACTCAAGGCATAAGCTGTTGCTGATTCTACTTCTAATGGATTTCTCCCCCCCTGCCCTAAGTCAAACTGGCACAGAAATGCCTAGGATAACAAATAAACCAGTAAGAGACAAATCCAACCCCAAATTGTTTCTGATTACTGCGTTCTTCTTGTGGAAGACTTTCTATTTCAGTAATTCAGCATGGGATGATTAGATAAAGAAGGTGAACGCTCGTTTCCCCTCATGCTGTCTAAGCGTGGCTCCCACATGATACTTCCTGTCTTCCATGTATTGTCTCTTTAGTATCGATAGCAACTAGATGCAAATCAGCATGGCATCTGCCTGTTTGTTTTCAGCTGACCGGGCTAAACAGCAGATATGGAGTTTATCGCCAGGAGACTGTGACCTCATCACAGACAAGTGGCATTCCCACAAGTAGGTAATGAAGCACCCCCATTGAGTGTAGCTAAAGTCCAGATCCACAGTAGAGTTATTACGTATTCAATTTAAACAGCTCTCCCAAACTTTAAAGCTGTCCCTTGATTTTTTTTAAATCCACTCACTGTTGTAGCTGGAACAGCAGCTGTCGCTGGTCTCTGCTGATGCCACACTGTGCTGAATTGGGCCTTCTTGAATGTGTGTGGGAAAAAAGAAGGGATGAAAAAACAAAGGGAGAGGAAGAGGAGGGGAAGGGATATGAAAGGACAAAGATGGGAGGGAAAAGTGAGCGTGTTGAACTGAATAGTAACTGTAATGCTCTTGTTGCTGTGGAACATGTATAGAGAATAACTGTAGTCAGATGGTATTTGGTAATAACTTGATACATTTGAATTATTAAAACTTCTCAATATAGATGGTGTAATGCTGTCCTGTTAAGAAGATAACATGCAGTGGTCAAAAAAGTCCCCTTTGCTATATTCAAGACTGAACTCCGTATTCCTTTTCTGTTGGTCATCAAGTTGTTCACAGCAGATGCTCTGGGACAGAAGTTATCTGTCCTTTATGAGAAAAAGTAGGCTTCTAGGGAAGGTTTGAGTGGATCAGTTTGGTCATTTTTGTATTTTTTTAGTAAGTCTTGTATTTATACATAAATATTATTTATATGATCAGTCCATGAATACTTAGTATGAATCTTCAACATTTTTTTGTTTTTCTGATCCTTCTAATGACTGATTGATTGTTGAAAGGTTTTACAGATTCTGAATTATTAGTATAAATTAGTAATCCCAATACCCTTGCACACCAATTTGTGGCCTGAATCGTGAATGTGAAATGAAATTATATTTTATGTCCTTAAAATAGTTGTGAGTGGAAGATTGGTAGCTTTTTTGATCTTGTTAGCGATAGAGGTTTGAGACTAGCTAAAAGCAAAGCAGAAATGAAATAGGTGCTTTAGAACCTAAACTAGTCAGTTTCTGTGGATGGGAAGGGAGGGAGAATACTTGAATGAGAGACAATGAGAGGGAAAAAGGAAGAAAGGGGAATAAGGGTGAGAAGTGATGAGACAGAAAAAAGCCTAGGATGTGTGGGGGCAGATCAGTGTTAGTGGATGCAGCCTTTCAAGGCGTACTTAATGTCTTTATTTTCCTTCTTCACCTATACTCTTCCATTTTCCAAGAAGCTGAGGATGAGGCATAAAAATCACCATTTCTGTCACTCATAATCAAATGGAATATTAATTGAGCTTGGAGTGCAAGTGATGACTGAACAGCTGTTGATAACTGAGATGTATAACCTCCAGAATGGGGGATATTGTATTATAAAAAGAGAAAAATAATTTTCCTTAGCTCTCAGCTTTCTGGAAAGTTGTGTAGTTCTTGTACTTTTGGACTTTCCATGATAGACATTTTTTTTCAGAAGAACTAGAACATGGCCTGCAGTCTTCCAGTTGCGCATTTTAGACTGGGCTGGACCCATTGCACCATGTCTAAATAACCGAGACGAGGCTGGCCTGCTAGTTGTGTGGTAGAGGTAACAAATAGGGAACCAGTCCAAAAATACAAGAAATACGAAGCTTTATCATAAAAGGCATCAAGCCACTAAAACTTCCAAGGAAGGATCCCTGTATCCCTCAATGTCTCTCCTAAGAACGTCCAGCGTTAGTAGGATCATCCATTACTGTGGCTTGATTGGAATTCTTGAGCATGTAGAAATATGTCACGGGTCAGCTCTTTTTCCCGGTGAATGCAGTAGACCAGGGCTCCCCGTAGCAACCTTCTGTCTAGGTAAAGCTGCTGGATGGCGGCAGTCACCTGCCCGATGGTTTTAGGGTCACTCTGTTGCTGGTGATGCACGTTCACTGTTCCGTTTCTGTGCCACAATGTAATCTAGTTGTCCAAATGAGGCACAGTAACCACTACACAAAATAGTCTTTCACAATTTGTTTCACATCTTGCTTCAGACATGAAGGTGCATGTGCTTCTTTCTATTTCCTTTAAGTTTCTTTGTGCAAATTTTCAGTTGATTAATGTCTTAACTCTGCATTCCAATAAAATACCTTTACTAGTGTTTAAAAAATACTTGTTATATTGGGTTTTCTGCAAGGAATAGGGTCCTGAAATTAAAAAAACCAAACCAAACAGAACATAAGCATAACAACCTCTTTCACACACAGATAAAAGGCTGTTTAACATTACCTATTGCTTGCTTGACGTGAGAAATTAATTTATTTGCATTTTGCTCTTCTGCTGTTTTACTCGTCTGAAAGCATACTTGGTGTCACACCACTTTTCATCGGTCGCACTTGCGCCTCAGTCTCCTTGTGGTGAATTCCAGAGCTGTGGTAAAGGCAATCACTGAGGAAGAGATTCTCATTTGCCACAAGACAGTGACAGCCACAGGCTGCCTGTCCCCTGGTGTTGGAGCCATAACAAATATGATCAGATCTGTGAAAAGCAGTTTGCCTCTTATCACAATTTTTATATTAAAATAAATAACATGGATGAATTGGATAGTTGGCATTTATTCCCAATAATTCAAGCAATGATGATTCTTATAGCTGAACTCAGCAGCACGTGTTTTTTCTCAGCCAGAGGAGCTCATGAGCTTTGGTCTTTTTTCTAGGCCCAGGGGAAAATTTCCCCTCCCCCCCACCCCCCCTTTTTTTTTTTTTTGTTTTTGACACCCAAACCAAAAGACAGTGCTGCAACAGATCACAGGAATGGCTGCTGAGCCCTTTTCTTCTACTTGTAGCTGTGGAGGAAAAGTAACCTGAACTAATAATCTCTGAATGGTTCATTCTTTAGAATGAAGTTCAGAGTTATTGACTAAGGCAGATAGAAAAAGTCATTTGTTTGAGCTCTTCCAGGTCCAGCTGATAACTCTCAGGGTTCAAGTCCTGGAAGATACCAAGTGCTCTGGTCCTGGTTCAGCAGACTATATAAGCACATACTGAGCTTTAAAGCCTCTGAATAATTTGAGTGGGAATGAAACTATGTATGTGCTTAAAATTCAGCGTGTAGTTAAGTACTTTGCTGGCTTGGAGCCAATGTGCTTAGCACTTTGGAGGGCTGAATCCTTATTCACTAGTGGTGGTTTATATATTTTTTTGGCTTATGAGTTTCCTCACTGACCTGTTCTGTTGTTTAATGGTCAACCCACAACATGGTCAGGATTAAAAACTTCTGGGGCTTGTTTTGTCTAGAAGGTTATGGATAATCTCTAGAGGGAATGGCTCATTTTACATAATTACCAATGCTAAATAAATATGTTCTTTATAATCAACTTATGTTTAATATGAAATTGCTAAGAGTTTTGATCAGGAGACCAATGTTTGACCCAGATTTTATATCTTCCCTAGTTTAAAACTATGTTGTTTATCTGCAAAAATTAATAATGCCTGTCTACAATTAATATATCAAGTTCCGAAGATAAGTTATATTTGTTTATAATGACTTTTTCTGATTCCAAGTTCTCTCTGCTTTCTACCAGCTTTTTTTTTTCTCATTCTGAAAGAGTGTTCTTCAGGCAATAATTAGCAGTGGGCTTTATCTGAACTGAGATCTCTAAGCAGTTCTGTCAGATTTGGTCTTGACTCAAAATGTCTTGGCCACATAAGGTAATGGTTCTAATTGTTTTCTTCCTCCTCTCACCTGCTCTGCTACAAAGCATAATCTTGGCACTACCTCAATGGTGTTAGAATTACAGAAGCCAGATATTATTTTTCTGTTATTGTATGATTATTTCTAATTATATTTTTAACTTTTTACCTATGTATTTGTTCATTATTCTCTCTAAATTAATGACCAATCATC
Organism: Brachypteracias leptosomus; assembly: GCA_013401335.1. Classification (NCBI taxonomy): domain Eukaryota; kingdom Metazoa; phylum Chordata; class Aves; order Coraciiformes; family Brachypteraciidae; genus Brachypteracias; species Brachypteracias leptosomus. Next base: position 93,387 of record VYZX01026016.1, read on the forward strand.
ATAAAAGGTCAGCTGAACAAACTGAATTAAAAAACCCCAAACCCTCAGGAAAATCCCAGCTGTCTCAGGCAGAGGGAATGGATGCAGTTTCTCCTCAGCAGGAACAAACCCTGGTCTTTTCAAACCAGTGAGGAAACAGAATTTAGTTGTCTCTGAAGAGTTTTTGCTTGCTCCCACTGAAATAGCATAGGGGTACAGTTAAGTGCTAGCTTAAATCTTGACTGTTTGTCTTTCTTTTTATGCTTCATCTTTAAAATAGCTGAGGTAAAGTGTATATATAGCCTAGATTAGAGTGTAGACAGGCATGTTGTTGCATGTCTAGCTGGAGGGACAGAAGAAATCATACGTTTAGCTCTTCTTTCCTGCCTCTCAGCTGAGGTGCAGTAAATGACTGTGTGGATGCTTCAAATGTAATGTTACTGTGTGGCAAAGGGAGCTAGTGGAAACCACAGCTTAAACCATGTAATGTCTAAGTGAAGGGACAGTGAGTTCTAGCAGGGAGAGCAGTGGCTTCTTAAACAATTCTATTTGCATTCATAAGAGGAGGAACAACACATGCCTCTCATGTAGCTCAGAGCGGTGGGTGCCAGTAGTTAGTGCACTGAATGGAGAGGTAGGAGAACTTGGCACTATCTGTTGTTTTAATGCTGCCACAGACCATGATTACAAACGTTACTTTACTCATAGTACTCTTCTTTTCTCTTGTGTAATCTGCTTAGACTACAAGGTGTAAAGAATATCTCTTAGTGTTTGTACCATGGGTACTGTATTTAAGCATATTCTGGGAATAAATGCTAAGAGTTGCAAATATATGAGCAGATAGTTTTTAGTGCTGCTGTATGGCTATGTGCTCCAAATCCACAAGAAGAATCTCATTTCCAATTCAATGTCAGTAAGGTCCTACAGGATTAAAACACTACGAATTATTTTTTGCCAGCTACCAGAGATTCATTGAAGGAGGGTGGTGAAGCATAGATACTTTAAAAAAAACATTTATCACTTTATGACTTTTAAAATTAGATGGTCCGAGAATGCTTTTGAGAAATTTGAATGATGAAAGTGTTCCCAGTTCTATGTGTACTACTAAATGCGTCAAAAATTGTGCCACTGACATTTTTATCTCAATCCGAGTTCAATTTTCTGTTAATGATGACTTTTTTTGTATTTTTACTATTATTCTAAAGGTTTATTCAGCTTGACAGTTGTAGGATTAGGCTTTACAAACAAAAGGATAATATATCCTATGTTTACAAGTTAGCCAGAGGCCAGGTTTTATAAACTTTAAAAATACAGCTATTGCTAGTTTATAAAATAGACTAGTCAGCTTTCCAAGAGAGAAAATAAATCCAGCAATGGCTCTGATTTCCATGGAGGCTTGATACTCTCATGTATAATAATATATTTTGACCTAAAGCAATGTTACATGCGAATCTTAATGTTTTGAAAGAGGTAAAAATGCGAAGTGCAAAGCAGAGACAGCTGGGGCCTAATTCTGTAAGTGTCTGACGGCTCCCGTGAGAGCCTTCGGCCCCACTGACAGGGGACTGGGCGAGTGACACTTGGTACCGTTCGGAACAAGGGCCATATAGGATTTTGGAATCTGATCTTTCCAATGCTTTCTGTTGAATGCAATGGCTTCCGTTAGTTAAAATCTGATAATAAGTTCACAGATGAGCCTAATCACCTGTGTTAACAATGGAGAAAAGTATCTCACCTTTCCTGCTGAAGGCCACTTAGCAATACTTTCAATATTTCAACTCAAAACAGAAGAGATCTAAAGGTCATAACAAACAAAAGAATAAATTCTGGAAAAGAATTTAGGATGCATCAGGCAACACAAGTATCTTTATCTACAAGCATAAAATTTAAAGAAATTCCGCATAAACACAGATTCCTGTTTTATCATTTGCAACATAGGAGTAATTCGTCTTCACATCAGAACAGTTCTATTTACAACAGATGAAGAGAACATCTCAGATGAGCTATGGTTGCAATGCTGGGTTTTGGTTTTTTGTTTTTTTTTTTTTTTCCCTTTAGTAATGGTGATATATTTAAAATGATGAAATTGGATTTGCCAGTGACTCTGGTGCACAGGTCTCCTGTAGCACTGAGGAGGTGCTGCCCTGTTAGTTCTCAATCTTGTCACTTCTGGGGAACAGCAGTGAAACTGTTTGTTCCTGACAGCAGACAGCCCCACTGCAGGGCCCTGGTTTCATGTTACATTAAGTATTAGTGCTGTTCTTTCAGGAGCTATTATGCTGTGACATCAAAGATTTTCTGACAGGGCAGTTGTAGGTTAGCACTGAAGTTGTCTACTGAAATTTTTAAGAATGGAATTAAATATATATGATCAGATTTAATATGAGAGATCAGAAACTGCATATAAAATGGAGTTTGTGGTTAAAGAAAGCTGCAAGAATAATTATTTGGTTTGGCCTATTTGTCCTTTCTTGTCCAAGACAATTTTTATTGCCTTTAATTTGTACAGCAGTTCCAAAAATACTGCCATATGTTAACATTTTTTTGCAACTGCTGATTTTCTGAAAAATGTTGTGTGAAAGAGGAAGAAAAGGACTTCTGTAAAATAAGTGTTCAGTATAGCCACTGCAATGCATATATAAGCTAAGCCTCAAACAATAATTGTAATAGCCCAAATTCTTTTTTTTAGTGAATGCCTAATGACTTAAAAGGATCAAGATACACATTTTACATAGCAAGAAAGCAATTTAAATGGCAAGTGAAAGCATAATAGTGATTTCTGAGACTTACATCTTTCTGTAAGAGAGAAACTCTGACTGTGTATAGATTGCAATTTCAACTATTGTTCTTTGGAAATTCTGAATCCAGTTTCTGTCTGACTTAAAGGGAAGATGATAGGAATTTGAAACTGACGGGCTGTGTAGCTCTTCAGAACAACAACAAAAATAATTCTTGAACATGCGCAACTGAAATGTTCCTGTGGATTCTTGTGTGGTGAAATCAGCGCTGCTACAACTATAAAATTACTATTATGCTCTGATGAGGCAAGTTCAGTGACAGGAAATATCAAAATTAATTTTGGAAACACGTCTGCATATTTTTGATTACGTTACTAAGGCATTTGTTCCATTTAGTATCTAGCAAGTGAATCATCTATTAAAAATGAAAATGTGTACAATAGAGTAATACTTTTCCAGTAAAAAACCCCCAAAACTAAGACTTTGAACAATACTGTTTAGTCATAAACAAGATACCAGCATAATTTGTGCTCTATATTTAATACTCACTTTCAGGCATGAGAAAAATTGCATAGAGAATGTAGCTTTTTCTTTGTAGTGGGATGTTTATTTTCCTTTATTTTTTAAAATATAACCATGAATAGGAGGTATGATTCTGAGATCTTTGCTCAGGTAAACAGATAATTTGATTATTTTGGGGCTGTTCTGTTCACTAAAAGCTTGCAGAGTTTATTCTGAAATTTATATTGCAGTGGAATATCCTATTTATGCTATGCTAATTGACCAAAACTAGCTGTGTGATAGCTTTGATCAGGCATAATGATTTTAGTTTATTTGGATAACATTGCTTGACTTTTCCTTTGTTTTTCCTGTGTTGCAACACACCTATTAGCAAATCAAAATCTTTATGGCTGAGTATTCAGAGGCAGCTAGCTCAGAATGAAAACTCAACCCTTTACACCGATGTGTGAAGCTCTGGGAGCAGTGACACTACCCTTGGGAAATGCTCCCTGACAGGTGGCAACAATGAAATACAAAATTATCCTTTTGCTCTATAATCTCAAATCACAACATTTAAAGTATATATAAAAAAAGAAGAATGTAGGTAGTAGAGCTGTGTCTTGCAGAGAATTTTTTGAATCAATTACAAAGGTACATGACAAAATCTGGCTAGCTACTGTATCCAAAGCATTTGTTGATTGATAGTACTAATACCCTCAAGAGTATGAGGTTGTAGGTAGATTTCTCTTCCTTTCTTCCCTTCTGTAAAAGTTATGATGTAAAACTGGTTTTAAACAAATTTTTCGCAAATGGTGTGTACCATTAGGAATCTATGTGGCCGTTTTATTATTTTGGACAGAGTATCCTTTCATCTAGCCCGGAATTGCAGAGTTCTAAGGACTTTTTTACATTCAAATAATGATGCTTACAAGTGTTATCTGCACTGTGTCTATCCTGGCTACATTTTTCTTCCTGCAGCTTTGTTATGTGTTTTTTCTTGACTATTAGAGATGCTACTGTACTTCAGAATAGGAGACTGTTTAGGGAGGACTTGTCAAAAAAATCTCTTATTATAGGAAGGTCTAGAGTCCTCTCAGTTTCCTGCATGGAACGCCTGTAGTTTGTTGAACAGCTAATATTTCAATTTCTATTTAAATAAACAGCAGTAGAACTGACTTGATAAGTGTGCCACTAAATAGATCATGTTACCACTTAACTTAGGGCTAATGCTTAACAGTCTGGTTTGCTCCGTTTTGGTGGCAATGTTCATGTAAAGGGCAGGCAGTTCCAGGAAAGAAACAAACAGTAGTATTATATTGCATTACAGCAGCAATTATATTTAGTTGTCTGCAAGTGAAAAGTGAAAAAATGTCTAACATGTAAATGTACATTAATCATTTTTTTATTATCTAGAGGAAACAAAGACTAATTCTATTCTAAATCTACAATATGTTAAAAACCTACAGTTGCATCGACCCCATGTAATACAAAGTAAGAAATCTAAACACCTGACAGGTTAGTCTTTCACTAGCTTTTTCGGCTGTAGAATGAAAACGAGAAGTACTAAGTCATTAAAAGAGTGGTATAGACACATAGACAGTATCCCTTGGCAGCTTCAGAAAGCCAGCTTTAGATTTTCCCGGGTTTTTTTTTCTTTTTTTTTTTTTTATAGAATGGTCATTTAGATGCTACAGAAGTCTTAGCTGTCTTAGCTTCTCATTCTTATTGAATATCTCAGTTGTGTTCACAGAATCTGGACTCTTCCTTTCTGACAGTTCTTTTTCAGAGTTGTCTGCCAGAAATGAAAAGTCAATGGAAAATGACCATGTAAAGGCTCCCCTTTTTTTGAGATGCTAGAGACACTGGAGATACTGGTGGCAGGTTCTAGAAGGAATTTGCAAAACCCAGTGTACACCATCTTCCAGAACTGAGACTGAATGAGATCTTTAGCTGTATCCTGGTATGGAACAAATTGTGGTTGATTGTGGTCTTAGGCTTTGAATGGCTGCTGAGTAAACTTGTGTACTTCAGCCTACATGGCATTGTGATAGGTCAAAAGTTGATATCTGATAATATATTATTTTTAAAACTGAACAGAACTTTGTTTCTTCCAAAAGCCCAAGGAATTGGGAAGGAACTGCTTGCTGTATACATTAGGCAAGAAGGCACCATCAGCCATCTTTGGGCCAGCAGGGATTGCTATGCAATCTATAAGAAGAAAAAGCAGAGAAAGAAGAAGCCTGGCTTGTGATACTGTGTTGGGAGAGACAAATTGCTTCACCCTCCCAAGTTCCAGGTTACTTGTCATTTAAAGCCCTGCTGGCTTTGGTGAGAGGTACCTGAGAGTTTCTAATGTCAGGCATGTTCCTTTGGGTTTAGAAGAAAGTTGGTGCTTTTGTAAGAGTCAGACTCAGAAGAAAGTGAATGTGGACCTTGGAGGAGCTTTACTTTTGATTCAGTGTGTCTTTTCCATGCAGTTTTCTTCCAGTCTCTCTTTTTCTCTAAATCACCTACCTAATCATGTCAAAACTCTCTTGCAGGTTAGAAAGTAAAGGTATGTAAGAGACAATATGCACGACTGCTACTTGTCTTTTATGTTTCTTTAGAGGCGATAAGGGACACGGACAAGATACTAGCACACTGTGTTTAATTAATCCTCCACTCTTGAGAGAGAAATACTGTAGGCAAGTATGTTTATTCTCACTTTTCCAGTTGGGAAACTGAAGCAGGAAGGTTTCAAGATGGTTTGGGTCCTAGCCAGAATTCGAACTTGGAAGATATGGCTCATTTCCAGGCCTGTGCTTAAATTGCAGACCATCTCTCTTTCGTTTTCTTATACAATATTTTGTAATAAAGATAAGACGTTTTATGCCATTACATATGCAGTTAGAAATAGTTCTTTACGTACTTGGAGCTGCCTTTTCTCCATGGTTTTTGATGGAGCATATGTCTGCTTGATCCGTGCTCTAGTGAGGATGCAGACTGCTCATAACAAATCTGTCGGTTATTCCTGTTTTCCTCCTGCCTGAAGGGGGCTGCTCTCTTATGCAGTGGGCCATGCTGCTCTATAACATCAGTAGTTCTGTTACAGTGAATTCAAGATTGCAGCAGGCTCTGGCAGGCCGTGAAGTTCACCCAGCTTGCTCTTAGTTAACTAGCCATGAGCTCCCACCATATGTATGACTGAACATCTGTATCTCTCTTATTTGTGGCTACACAAGTGAGGCCTGAAATGCAAACCCGCTCCTTCGTAGCATAGTGAAGAAAGAAGTTAAGTTAAATCTCCAGAAACTTTCTTTTTATTAATTTTGTCCTTGCTTTTTTCTGCATTTGTTTCATCCTGTCTTTCTGTTTTACGACTCAGCAATATATTCTGTCTTGAAAACAACATTAAGTGTAGTTACGTGCACACACACTGAGAGGAGAATATCCCCCCACAGTGTTTACAGCAACACCTCTAGGTGACGGCAGGCAGTAAGCTTTCTTTTTATAGAGCTCCAGACTACAGATCATTAGCTTGATATGGTAGCTCAGTGGTGCAAAGTCATTTGAATATTTATTACCCTGCTTAAGACTTTTGCTTTTCAAGTGGGAAATAAATGTGATAAGACCCCCTTTCTGTCCGCTTGCCTGATATGTTAAAGCACAAACATGTGAAATGGATTTTAATTGTATTTTCTTGGACCTCTGTAGTAGAGACCAGCAACTTGGGTATTTTTGAGCAAAAAATGTGTGTTGAACAACTGCTCAAGTTTGCAAAGTCTTTCTATAACCTTCCGTCAAAGTTTGGTAGGATATTCAGCTCCAGAAATGAGTTGAATTTTCAAAATTTAATATATAAATATTCATGTATAATACACAAAAAGGCAGCTTTATAAATGTATACTTGAATGGGGCACTGTTACTTAAGTGAAGTACAAATTTAAAGGCCCCTTAAAACTGGACTTTGCCAACAGTCATAGATTTTGAGAAATAGT
>VYZX01026016.1:100639-113581 GCA_013401335.1 Brachypteracias leptosomus
GGAAAAAAGCCAACCCTATTACAATATGATCAGCAAAACATGAAAGCCAGCAGCAGGCGACAGAAAGGCAGAGGCAGGTTCCTGAATATATTTTAAAGGTAGAATGTTGTCAGTATGTTTTCATTTAGCTATTTTAAGATGTCCGTGTTTCACTTGCTACAGTCACAAATTTTAACTGTGAATAATAGGAATCATTATATGGGTGTAAATGGTATATTGACTACATTTTTCAGGCTCAAACACACCTTCCTTGTTGGCAGTGGAGGCAATGAATGAGGCATTTTATTAAAACTGGTGCTTGTGGTTCTAATCAAAGGTCACTGGTTAGCTCTCACTTTTCAGTCTCAGATTTGTCTAGATGTTTGATCAGGGGGCTGCAATGAAATTATTATGACAAAGACTTTGTACTAGGCGGTATCTGTCTGCTGAAACTTGAAAGTCTTTGCCACAGTGATGCTGACAGCATGTGAATGCTGAAAGAATGTGCAAGAAATGTTATGTCTTAAAGAAACCTTTACTAAGTATCATCTTCCCTTTGTGTTACGTTTGAAATCATTTCAGTTGCTATTAAGGTACGAATGAAAAGGTGTTTCATTGATTAAAGGTGGCGTGTTTTTTTTTTTAAGTGTACTGTATGCTTTAAGACAGTCTTCCCATTACTTACTCTGTTCAGTCCCTGCTGCACACAGCAAGTTCATTAACATGCAGATATGCAGTGATTGAAGTCAGGTTGCCTTTTACATTGGAGTTGTCTTGATATAATGAGCTTCTCTTTAATGTTCAAAAAACTGTTGTTACTTTCTAAAAGGGGTTTGTTTGTGAATTTCATTAAATTTAATTCCATCTTCAAACAATTTCAGCATTGTTCATTTTACTACAATTAACATGCTTGCTTGTACTAAAAACTAATTTTTTTTAAAAACCAGATGCATTTTAACTTTTAGGCAATGTGTGGTGGGGGGTTGTCATTAATGTTGAATGAGAGACCTTCTATTTAACTCATGGATTCAATATTTTAATTGGTGCCCGTGTGCAAAAGTAGTAGAGAAAAGTAGGTTAGGGTTAGTCTGACTTTTTCTCCTCTTGGACTGGGATAGGCAGCATTCCGTCAGGGAGGGCGAGAGAACACTTACTATGCCAGCTTTGTTTTCTTTGTTAGATTAGGCCAGACAAATAGAGAAGAAAATGCACCGGTCAGATAATCTCTCTTTAGTAAAAAGAGCATTATAGGACACAGACTTGAAAAGGATGGTTGTAATTTTCTGCTCAGTATTTCTAATCTAAAAAGATTTGGTCATTCAGGAAACAGAAGGTAGGAGCTTACTTGCTGTGAGGTCAGAAGAGGGGGAACATTCAGGTGCTAAGACTTTGAGTCTGAGCCTTCAGTGTAGTTTCACAGCTCGTTCAATGTTACTGCCTCTTGGAAGCTACCTGTAAGAGAAAATTAGGCATAGCATTTAAGAAGTGATTTGCTTGGTGTGGAAAAACAAATGAAGGCGGGGTGGGAAGCAAAGCTAGGCTGGAAATAGTTTAATTTTCAATAAATGCAACTTCAGCACTCTAAGATACACTATTACTATCCTGGAAGTCTCTCATGGATTAGGAAACTATCTGACATGATGTATTTTAAGGATGGATTGTGATAGGATACAGAAGCAAACAGAAGCTAATTCTTTAACTTGAGCAACCAGAGCAGGGAAATAGGAAATAAATTTGCATCTTACCATATTAACATTTTAAAAACCCAAACTCTACAGCTTCTAAAACTGTGTTTCTGAAACAGTTTTGTATGAACAGTATCTACTTATAAAATGGTGGCATTGACAATTGGCCTTGATATGAAGGCGGTGCTGTCATCTTAATCTTAATTTTCATATCAACATAAAGAAGGATTAATTACTGATAACCCAGGTTACTGTAGTATGGTTTTGTGGTCTTGTGAAGAAAGCAGAGGTAGAGAAGTGGTGAGTGTGATTTGGACAACTGAAGAATCTCCAGTTCTGGCTTTGAAGCTACTATCTTGGAAACTTTTAGTTTAACTTCTTGATGTAGCTAGCAGAAAGCCTGGTGCAGTTTACAAATGACAGCATTTTGTATGCATATGAGATTGGTGGTAGTTTGTAGTTCTAATAAGATGTAATACTACTATTTGGATACTATTGCAATACTATTGTTAAAGAAATTGTTTTTCCATTTGTACTATTGTAGCAAATGGAAATTATTAGAATATTCTATGACTATTAATATAAATGTTTCATCCTTATCATAGCAATTCAAAAATATCTTTTTCTTATCACCTTTAGTATATTATTAAATGTTCCTTGGAGTATTTGGACTTTTACTGTTATCTCTGGGAAAACATTTCTTAGGTTGATGGATTTATTATCACACTCTGTTTCATCAGTATTGAATTAATTTTCTTTGCCTACCTTATTTCTCCAGCGGTGAATCTTCTGTAATAATCTGAACATCTGATGATGAGAATCTGCATTTAAAACTTACTCAAACTTCCAAGGCTAACTTCTCTCAAAGTGTAATTCTTGGACATGACCTAAACTCTTAGCATGTGTTCTGGATTTTCTTTTTATAGAAATATTCCATTTATTTAACCTGAGATAATTTTTTTTTTTTTTCCTGAAGAAGCTTAGTTGTCTTACAGATGACAATGTTCTCTGTATAGTGTGCAGCTTATCTGACTTCAGGTTCGTTTACATGAGGAGTAGAGGGAGAGTGCCCCTGTTTGCATGGCTTTTATGAGTCTGGAAATATCAGCAACTGTATAGAAAGCCCTGGCTCCTCATTTAGGCATTTAAGCTAGATACCTGAAGTGATGTGGTGTGAATATTCCCTGATAAGAATTTATCAATTTCTTGGTAATGATAAGAGTGTGAGAGTAGAGTTATTGTTGCCAATGAAATGGATGTCAGTGAAAAATTCTAGGCAAGTAAGAGTAGCAAACTGGACATCTTAGTCATAGAAATTTAATTTCAATAAAGACATCTGTTGAAAATGAAGGACTCGATCCTCGTGAACATCCTCCTTATATGTTGCAGGCCTTTAGGCAGATTATGGAGTCCCATTAAAGTCAAGTAAGAGTTTTTTTGGGGTTATGACTCAACCGTAGAGTAGCTACAAAATCAGACCTTAATTGATCTGAGCCTCAATGATTTCTGTTGTTTTTTCATTTTTCTTTTCTTTTTTTTTTCTGTCTTTTGAGAGATTTTTCTCTATTTTAATCCCTTAAAAGCAGTTGTTAATACTTCAGATCAGTGATTTTTTTTTTTTTTTTTTTGGTTTACCTTTCTGAATTATCACCATATTGTTTAAATGTTCTTTTTTTAAGCTTTAAAAATGTTTAAATGCTTGCACATGAAAATTTTGTTGAAATAAACTAGAGACTCCAAGTAGACCGGTAGCAGCAAGGATACACAGTGCCTGCCTGAAATGACTTTATAGTTTGTTAAAATCAAATGACATTCAGTACGGATACTATGAAGAGAAAAATCAAAATAGACGCCTAATTATAATTACTTTTTTTCCTGTCATTATATCCGTACGTGCAGAACAACTGATTTGAGATCACAACAGCTCAATTCGGTAGGTACAAAGGTTTTTCCTTCCTTTTTTTCATCATCCACAGGATGTAATATAATTTCTTATACTGACCAGAGTCTGAAATTTCCTCAAGTCAGTGGGTATGCTACCTGAATTAGTGGAATTAATTAATAGCATATGAATGCTGTCAAGGTTATAGACACTACACATTAATCATACAAGTAAAATCCAGAGGATAAGCCTCTGGTTTGATCTCATTGTTTATAATGGCTCTTGCAGACAAAGTTGTTGTGTTAACATATACTTTCATTGCTATTGACAAATGTAATTGAGACCTCAGAACAACACTTAAGTGAGAGGGAGGAGGGTACATTCATGAGATGTGCTTTGCAATTTTGCAAAATGCACTGGCTTTCTTCCAGTTTTTCATGACCTTTTTGAAATTTTAGTCCAAACTGCCAGTTCCTTTGTTAGATGAAAAATAACATTTTATGAAGCTAGCTATTCATGCCTGTAGCTGTTAGGGTGACGTGGGACATACAAATGGGAACAATACAGAAGCAATTCAGTCAGTGTCATATATACTGCAGAAGGACTGAATGCAACAGGTGTCTCTCATCTGTTTTCTTATATTTTTGGAGGGAGTTGATCTTTCTCCCTAGAAGGGGGTATATGGTACATATACATTAAAATGTGTGCATGAGTGGGCACAGGCCTGTGTGTGATCCTGATGGAAATGCTCGGTTTGTTGTTGGACAACAGCTTGTTTCAAAGCTGAGCCAGAAAAAACAGTTAGTGTCAGATTGGAAACATGCTAAGTACAGGGGTGTGTAAACTGTATGAAAATAGGGGAGGTTGGGATGAGTGGCAGAAATGAGTCTGCCATGATATGTACTGATAAAGGAAGGTTTCAGAGGGAAAAAAAACAATTATATGCTGCAGGTGCTGGTTACAGAAGACTTATTGAAATGATTCCGTGGACACAGGGATGATGTTTTCAGAGTAGGAATGTCTGAAGTGAGTGTTTCACCTCACACTGGCACTTTAAAGTGGATGTGGTCGACTTCTGAAAGGTGCATGCCCTTAGTATCAGGGAGGAAGAGATGTTTGCCAAACACCTTTCAAAATCAGGCCACCTTTGCTTTAGGTGCTCCTGTTTCAACGGCTTTACCAATTATGTTTTAGGAACAGCTGCCATAGGTGCCAGCCTTTCCATAGCATTATCTTTAATTCACCCTATGCTTATAACAAATCTGATTGCTCATGGATTCTTAGAGGAACAGTCTGTAGTGCAGATGGGACCATACCTGATTATAAGCCATTTGTACATAGGTCTCCCATTTTAACTGTAACATAGATAATGCTTTGATATGAGCACTGAAGAAACTAAATATTCAATTTAGTGTGCCAATACCATGAAAGATGTCGAAATAGCTGAATTGTAAATATTATAAGTCTTTCAAAAGATTGTTCAGAAATAACTGACCTTTTGTAAATCATATAAATCATGTTATTGACATTGAAAATTTTCCTATGTTTTTATTTTTTACACTAGGCTTTCTTTACAAAATGTCAGCTATGTACCATGTTTTAGATAAGGCTCATTTAGCTTTACACTTCCCTGGGATATGGGAGGCAAAAAGCCTTTTTACCACATTATCATTGTGGTTTTAGATAATTTGTCAAAAAGTACTAATTTATTCTAAAGTTCACAGAGACAATTAGAGGACTTACATATTTTTTTTTGAACTATATTTCTTTTTGAAAACTGTTTTCAGCACAGTTTGCACTGGAGTGAAAGCAAAAAGTGAAATACAAATTTGGTTATCTAAATTGATTGGACTAATTCCAGTAACTTCTTGGAATCTTTAACTTAAGCAGAAAGAGAATAAAACACATTCTGTTCAGTCAAACTATGCTTTCAAGATACTTTTTTTTTTTTCCATGTCTAAATTATTTATCTGCCACTACTTTTACTTCAGCACTTTATAGATAGAGATTTTGGCATACTCTGTAAACTGGAGAATACCACACAGTGTGTGTCTGTATCAGATATACTGTAACTGGGGGGACTTTTTTCTGACCTAAAATGCTTGAGATCCTCTGCACCCTTGCCTCACCCAACATGGAAATATACTTACTGATTTATGTTCTAGGATTTTTAATGTTAGCACGTCAAGCTGTGAGGGGGAAGGAGTAAGGTGTGAAAAAGCGTGAAGTTGCAGCTTAGTATTTTCAAATCGTGAGAAAGATTTTTTAACCTGTTAAGGAAGCACATGACCAAATAGTCTGGCAGAAGTGCCAGCAGGTGAGGCTCTGAAAAGAAACACATTGTCCTAAAACTTGTAGGAACAGGAGGCTCTGGGGAGTGAGACCCTGCACCGGCTGCCTCGCTGCAAGAGTGCAAGTCAGCCTGCAGTCACAACATGCCCCAGGATGAGTTTTGCACAGTTAGGTGACAGGCTGATAAGCAGCTCAGTTTTTTGGAGCCAGAAGTGCCTCTGTCAGGGGCATTTTGCGTCTGCAGATAGGGGTACATTGTTCCCTGCACTTGCTGCTGCCAATAACACTTGTTGCTTTCTGATAACAAGTTTCTGCTTTCGAGAGCAGACCTTCTCTTCGTTGCTACAGCATCAATGGGAAGGCATTGGACTGTTGCTACTGGTGCCTATAACCTGTGTTATTTTAGGAATAATGTTTTGGGCAAATACAAATTTATTTTATACTTTCTGGGTTCAATTCTAATAATATCCAGGTATGTTCATCCTGAAATGGGAGTGCACAAGAACAAAAAGGAGGCATTGGAAAATAGTCTAGTTAGAAAAAGCTGGGGAGAAAAGCCAATTTACTGATTATCATACACCCTAGAAATACTTAGGCATCATTTAGAAATTTTTAAAAAAGTAAAATTTAAGTTAAAATGTATTTATCTGGAAAGAAACAGAAAATATTAATCACTTTTCTCTGAAATAGATGTTAAAAGTGACTGACGTCCTTTTAAATACAGGTCACCTGTAATTTTTATTGAAGTGTATTTAAGATGTATGATATACTTATAAGAAATCTGAGTGACAAAACCAGAATATGCTTTCCAGTAGATGCAAGAATATATCATGGTTACTTTAAATTACAAACCTTTGTTGTCTATGCTGGTGCACTGAGGAGAGCACAGACGTGTGTGTCTACATGTACAATTCGTGTGCGTTGCAAGCAGAATGGAGCTGGCCAAGCAGTTTGCTCTGAAGACTGTTGTGAAAGGATCTAATATGTTTTGACTCTTTTATACCATGTCCAAGTTATGACTATACTTTAATTTACCATCAGGCTTTGAACAAGGTGCCTAACTTCTTCTAGGTACCATGATTTGCTGTTACACTAATGACAGGAATTACTAAAAGTCTTTGCCGCCTTATTGACCATTTGAAGTGTGCAACATTTGTAAGTGAACCCATGCTTTGAGGAGGTTTGTCCAGAAGAAGATTGCAAAAAGCAGTTCAAAAGAACAGTGTGGAAATTTGCAAGTCAAACTATGATTTATAGTATTATTTTTATAAGTAGCAACCGCAAAAATAATCGTGCTGCTGGAGCCAACAGCAGTATTTTGAAATGGTAGGATCTAATGTATGAGGTTATTGCATATGAATGGAGAGATATGTTATTGCAATGATATATTTTATTACTTGCTTCTGTTTTTATTAAGGATAATGAAAACCTTCTGTTTGGCCCTGTGAACAAAACTAATGTGACCTTTCATGTGACCCACCTGTTGTGCTTTCACAATCGATAATAGTTACCTCATGTTAGGGTGATCTGGAAAATAACTGTGCCAGCACCACAGAAAACAGCATTTGTGTTTCTGTAGTTTGAATTTGTACCTCAAATCTGAAATTAAGGGAAATAAAGGTTATCTAACAAAATGTTTAAAAGGCAAAATATTATTGTAAGAGCATTGTCTGTATTACTAGCAGATATGTTTTCAAAGGCATTCAACTGCTGAATCATAGCTGTAAATTTTCAGAATTGGCTTAAAATCTATGATTTTTAATATTATTAAAGATGGTGGGGAAAGACCAAGTAGCTGTTTTGAAAGTTAGGGAAGCACACAAATGAAAAGCAGTCAGTGTATACAGATGCAAGATTTCCCACTTATTAATTAAAAAAAAATCCTTTTCTTCCTGTTTCTTGTAGTATATAGCATTTATCTATTTGAGTGGAAAAATCTTAAAAGACTAAATTATTTCTAGACATTATTCTTCCAATTGTATGTAGGTCTTGGTTCTGGAAACAAACCTTCAATGTGAACAGCGCAACATTGTTTTTCTAGGGGTGCTTGGTAAATGTATGAGACTTGTATTGGGACGACTTATAGGTTACGGGCGTAAGGATTTACAGGATCAGGACCTTAATTTCAAAGAGGTTTTTGCATGTGGATTTGAAGTACATGTGCTACTGCTGAATTTGCTCGACAGACCAGAAAGTCTCTTTCCCTTTGGAGCCCTTATGGTTTATCTGGTCAATGGCTTGCAAGCTAAGAAGGATTTACACATTGGATCAATGATCCATGAAATAAGGGGGATTTCCACAATGTCTGTCAGGGACAAGTTACAGTGTGGCCACACAGTATGCACTGGCAGAATTAATATGTATGTGGAGATATGTAACTGTATAAATGATTATTGCGTGATACTGCCTAATGGTCAGAGAAGTATATAAATAATGTATTATGTGTACTAGAGGGAACTTTGTCATTCCTCCACTTCTTTTGTTTGGATTGAATAATGTGTGCATACATTCTGTATTCTGTGCCAATAGTCTGTGGTGTATGTTCATCAACAAATATTAGACCTGGTGAACACAACTGGTGTCTCAGTACTACCCTTCCTCCAAGTCATGTCAATGAATTTTTTTCTCTTCTGACCAAGTAGATGTCCCAGCTACTGAAGATCAGCAGTTGGCTGGAGTTACAAAATGTGGTCAAATATCCCTAATTGAAAGTGTCCTCTCACCAGCACCTTTGTGATTAAGCCATGAGACTGTCAGGTTGAGTGCCTCCTGATGGCAACTGCTAAGTTATGACACAGGGAGAGAGGTATCCTGCTAAAGTAGGCAGGGCTTGATCAAAAGCCCCTTTGAAGTCAATATAAAGATTCCTATTGACTTAAACAGGCTTTGGAGCAAGTCCTTAATTATGAGGTACTCGATCAGGCACATAATAAGCTTCTTATTGCCTAATTATGTATGATGGTGACTTTAGACCTATGACCCTTATGTAGGTTGGACCTCTTATCTTCCCAAAGCTCCATACTGCAAACTGACCCACTGGCCAAGGGCAAGATCCCGAGTCCTTTTCCTCAGTTCCTTCTCTTGCCTCAAGGATGTAACTCTAAGCTGCAGTTCAGCTCTTCTGCTTTGGGTCTGCCAGTGGGCTTATACCTTGTGTTCCCTGTTATCCTACTGTAATGAAGAGGACAGGGAGTGCACTGTACAGTAAACCTCAAATCTTGTCTATAAACCTGGCAAAGTTCTCGAGGCCAGCAGCAACTGAGCATTGCCACGCAGAAGTCCTGGGTCTACCTCTGATCTTTGTCAGTGTGCCCATTTTAACTACACTTGCAACAACACTTCAGTGAGACTTCGTCATTACAGAGGAGACTAAATAGTGCCAATGGTGCAGCCTGGAGCTGCTATGTCTTTTGTAAGGAGTCCCCATGGGAACATCATCCAGGGAGGTGAAATGAGCCTGTCTTGGTCTCCCTCTTCTTCAGCCCATTTGTTGACTGCTTGGTATGTACAAGAAAGCCTCCAGGGTGTACATTGCTATGGAAAGCAAATGTCGTTAAGGAAGACAAATGATTCTTACAGAAGACACTTGACAAACAGAGTTTTACTACAGTTTACCTTGAGCAGTGTGTAAAGGATCACTGAGTATTCCTTGGAAATAGGAGAGTGTTAGCACCAGCACGAGCAAGCTATAGGTTGAAATGGCAGTTTGTAGGATGCTTCACACAGCTGTTTTTGAGTCACCTTGATTCTTTGGAGATTTCTCCTAAAAAATATTTGCCGTTGAGATAATTGAAGTCACGAGCGGGCAGGCATGTCATACTACAACCCCCCCCACCCCCCAATCTGTAGTAGGATGTCTTGCACCTGTTTTTCAGTAATGGTGCAGTTCTGTGACTTTACATTGGAATTTTGCATGATTGCTGGTGGTAATGTTCTTAATCACACTGTTAAACAAGTATAAATTTAGAGACAGATTGGAGGAGGGGAACATATGAAACAATCATTTCCACAAGTTTTTGATGGGCATCTATCTGGTTATGTTCTTTCTGTCTGTGAGGTTTGGGGCTAGGGCCAGAAAAGGAGGATGCCAGAGATTTGTATTGTGCTTTTAACCTCTTTCTGTGCTTTTTGTCACTACCTGTCGTATCAAAATACATCTAGTTTAGATGCTGAGTTGCTTAGATTCTAAGCAATCTGTAACAGGGCTTGTCTTTTATATTTTTAACAGATGAGCGATTTTCACTCTGCCCTGTGTCTGGTTATTTAAGTTTAAGATACTCAAAAAGGCCTCATTTTTAAATGGGGAATGGCCAGAGTTTTCTAACAGTCTGGTATCTAGAAGGTGTCTTTGTACCACTAATGATAATGCTGCAAAGACCTATGTCTTTTATTTACTTTCAAAGTATTCAGTACATATTGAAGACAATTAAAGAGGAGAGTGCAGATTGGTGTTTTCACTTAGGACAGATAAGCAGCATTAGTTTTTGTGCTTTGAAAAAATAATACTGATATTTGGTTTAAAAAACCCGGTGGTTTTCATAGACTAGAAATATTTCTGTCAGCCATTCATCTAGCACGTGTTATTCTCTTCCCAGATCTTTTCCCTGTTGTGTCCTTATTGCAGCAATCATCAAAACCATTTGAAGAGTTTAATTTAGACTGAAATGATTCTCCATAGAATAAACAGAATATCTCACCTGTGAAGGATGATTGCATTTTCTAAATTTGCTTAAAAAGGAAGGACCTTCATAATTCACAAGTGTTCTACTTGCAGTTTTTATGGTGGAAAAATCTTACATACTTTAGGCCTGAAAATAAAGCACTGCTGCATTTGAGTGCTATCAGCAATTTCATCTTTCATATTATTTGCATGGAAAGAGTGAGGATCAGTATTTTTTCATTTGAGCCATCCTATTCTTTTACTGTGAAAGTATTTTTTTTCTGGTTATTTGAGTACTCACGATGTGCTGTGTTAAATAATGACATTTCAGATGCCTTTAATAAGTCATACATTAAAAGACAGTTGTAGTACAGATATAGGTAAGACCAGACAAAACCAGGGATACCTTGTGAAAGTGTTAACTTAGAGTTCTGATGCATCACCCACATGTGTGAGTGCTTCTACTCCACTTTTGCATACAGCTGAGAGCATTGGCTTGCTGTTTAAGCTACTCGGTTTGGGCAAGTAGGTCTTCCAGGCACGTCACTTGTGCAAGTCTAATCAAATGCATTTGAGGATGAAGAGTCAAATTCTTCACCTGCACACATTCTCATTCCCCCCAGCAGCAACTCTGGTACAGATTTGCTTTGCAAATAAGAGCAGGCTTGCCAGGAGTTGTACAAATTAATTTTCGTGGCATTCATGGCAAGAATAGAATTGGCAGATGTGCTGTGGTACATCTCAACTCTCTTGCAGCTCCTACAGAAGTTGTAGGGCTTTGCTGCCCACCAAAGCTATAGGTCCTCAGTGATGGCCTCTAATCACGCCTGTGGCCATACCAACCCTGGTGCTCCTCCAGACCATCTCCAACTGTGCAGCACACACAAGCAGCTAATCTGTTTATGCAGCAGCATCAGGCTAGTCCAGATTTACCAGTAAGAGCAAGGTCTTTAAGTAAGGTTCCAGTTTCTCTGAATTGTTAAATACTCTTTGTTCTCTCCTCTGTAATTGAACAGATATTAGATATCACGTTCCATATATTTGTATCTGTGAAAAGGTATATTTCGTATATTTTATGTCTGCCTGAATTTGTGAATTTCCATTATTTTTTTGAAGAGGGTGAAAATCTTTGCTAAGGGTCTGAAACAGGCCAAATATGCTACTGCTGCTGTTTTTAGGCCTCTTAAATAACCCAGCTGTTTTCTTTAGTGTCAGTTATATGTTTTCTCTCTTTATAATATTTTTCTCTCTTTAAAGCTATACTAAAACTGCATACTTGAATTAATTTGCTATTGGTTGATTGTTTCTTATACCTATTGCCTAGCTTGCAAATTCAAGAGATTTGTTCAGTATATTCCCAGCAGCTCGTAAGATCTGAAATGCCAACCTTTCTAATGCAAAATTAGTTGTGTGTGCTTTTGTTTTTAGAGCTAAACTTAAGACTCTGTAGAAGCAGTTTTCAGCACCATCTTTAGGAAAATGAGGGTCATCTCAAGATGGAGTATTACAAAATTAGTGGCTACTTTAAGAGCAGATTTACTTTGCATACTTT
Organism: Brachypteracias leptosomus; assembly: GCA_013401335.1. NCBI lineage: Eukaryota > Metazoa > Chordata > Aves > Coraciiformes > Brachypteraciidae > Brachypteracias > Brachypteracias leptosomus. Next base: position 112,690 of record VYZX01026016.1, read on the forward strand.
TAAATACTTGCTGCCGTTTTAGTACAGTTGTGTATATTCTTCTTTCAACTTTCTTTGCTTTGAAAGACTTGGCTGTCTTTTTCTTTTTCTTTTGCACACTCAGGATTCTCTGTGTCCCTGCTTCTCTGCAGTGTCTTCCACCTTTCCACAAGAACAGAGTTCTGTTCATCCTGTCATATTCTGCATTCAAAACAGTATCCAAAAGTCAGAGGGTAGTTTTGAATACGGTAGTCTGCTCAAAAATATATTGGTGTGACACAATTTCTGTTCATAAAAAGAGGAGAGAAAAAAAAATTGAGGTGAAACGCCTTCAGAGCTTATGGATTTCTTTAGGGTTTTAAAAGTTGAAGAAAGGTAAACAGTCGTGTTCTCATTTTTGTTGAGTATCTTTCAATTCAGGAGTTTTTTGTGTGTGTCTGTCTAATTGTGAATGTAAGTATACGTGTATAAACATGTTTTATAATTTGAAACTATGTAGTCTGCTAACTAAAGTAATACCCACAGCAACAGTTAGTCTGTCATAGATGTCATAGCTCAGCTTTTATATTCTATGTTCATCAAAAGAACTGATGAAAATGTCATTCTGACAGCCAAGTAGCTAGAAAAATCCACTAAAGACTGCTGATGCCAGAGCATGAGCCACACAGTAATTTGCTAAGACTAATATGGCTAGCTGTAACCTGATCATATATAGATCAGATAATGATATTCTAGATTAGTTTATCATGTGACTGACTAACTCGCAGTTCCAAATTCCAGGAAAATATCCAGACTAGAGTTCAGTAGAAAATAGCATGTTTAGTTCAATACAGCCACTTTGCAGCCAGACGGTGATGGAAGTGCTTCCTAATGAGCATACAGGAAGTTGAGAAACACTTATTAGAATAGGATA
>VYZX01026016.1:119395-130393 GCA_013401335.1 Brachypteracias leptosomus
CCCTGTAGTGGGATTATAGGATCAGCTTGTTGAAATACATCTTGAATCAGGCATAGTTGAGATAGTGAGGCCAAGTATAGCCATCACTTACATCATGCAAGTTCTTTGGCTTCTGTAGGATTGGACTGGTGCAACAGTGAAACGCTGTGAAATTTGAGTTTTATAAAATATTAGAATCCTGCTTCATATGTTGCCAAATAACTGTGAACAAAACCAGAAGGGCCTAATCGGTTATGTTTTCAGACCCTCTTATTGTGTCTGCAGGAGCCAGGTTTTAAAGATTGGTGGGACTTGCTGTAGAGCACAGCTGCTTCTCCAGGTAGGGAGAGATATCAAGAAGAGTATCGTATATGATTGATGGGAGACTCTTTTGTTGGCATCGAGCCACTTTGTAAATTTTTTTATATAATTATCTCCTAATTTTTGTACATGCACTTAAGCAGTTTGTGATTAGTTAATCTTAAAATCGGAGTCAGCATGCTTACAGAGAGGATTCATCTGACTTCTAAGAGTAATGTATATTTTTGTATTTATAACTTTTAAAATGTATTAGTAGTATTTTTATTGATTTTTGCAAGGCTTTACATGGCTTAGACTTGGATTTCTCTGTCTCTGATCTTATTGAGTGGAACCTTATTCCCTGATTTTCAAGGAGGTGACTTGCTATTAAGGTGTCCCTTAATTGTACAAACCACCTGAGTACAGGATGTCAGTATTAGAAACGTAAGTAGCTTGATCTCCTTTCTAGATATTCAAATTATGGTTCCACAAACTTTATGGTGGCACTTTGTACAGAGGAAAATATCATCCAACTGTAGTATATACTGTCTTGTAATGTATTTTACAATTTCATTTGGAAACTTTATGTAGGTGCACAATATATTTTTGTGTGATTAATATTAGTAGTGTCTGAATTTGCAGTGAATTATCAGTTATTGATACTTCAGCTAAGTTCTGAACATTTTTCAGAAGTTCATTACCTCATTGAGGTGATAGAATAAAGAGCAAAATCCTAGGTGGTTGTTCTGCAATGAATCATGTAGAGCCTGCATTCAAAAAATAGCCATGCCTTCCTGTGAATTCAGGGGACTCCCTGGGATTAGATACATTTCTTTGAGGGACTACATTTATTCACACTGAATAGTGTATCTGTGGAGATTTTCAAAATGCACATCTTCTTAGAACTGTACATTTTAAGACTGTTTATGGCAATTTACACAGCACTGAGACAATGGGATCTTGAACATAGCTGCAACCCGCAGTACCACCCTAATGCCCTTAGTTGGAAAGAAAGTGGATTAAGTTATTTGAAAGCAAGAAGTTAGCAACAAAATAACTGAAATTATAAATGTGATCGTTTGAAGTTTTAACATTTTACAGTTTCTTAAAAGGAGAAAGAGAAGAATAAGGATTAAACACTTTGTCAAGTGGAAAGATCTTCTTTGAATATAATTGTGGTTCTTGAGAGTGCCATTGGCTGAGATTTTAAACATTTTCTTTTTCCTCAATTTCCCAGAAAATTTTCTTGTAAGTTTACTGATACATAAGTAGCTAACTTTGCACTGTGTTCCAAAGGGTGCATATACCAGAAAAAGGGGGCAAGGTCACCTGGAAAAAGAGACACTTCTAGCTCAAAGAAGCAAAGTATGTGTATTTAAAATAAAGGAATCAAAAATTTTACAATTAAAAAAAAGGGACAAAGAAAAGAGCCTACATACTTTATAGTTGATAGGGAGTAGTTATAACTTGTGCTCTAATGGATGTTGCTGTAAAGTTCATTCTGGTGTTCGTTAAAAAGAAAACGAAGAAAACACCACCCTAAAATTCCAGAGCAATAGATGCTTCATTTAGCACAAGACAGAAACATATTTGAAGCACTTCCTAAAGAACTTTCTTTTTAAAGAAATATAAGTTGTTCCCTGTATATTTTTCTTTCCTCCTTCATTTTCTTTTGTTTAGTTAAATCAGTGATAAGATCTTGTAATGAGACATGTCAGGCTGATGAGTTAATTTGGTGAAACTTTTAGCTTTGCTATCCAGAGTAATGCTAATTTTGTGTGTGTGTGATTATTTTTTTTTTCCCTTTTTTTTAAGCTCAGTATTCCATTAACATTTGTGAAATATCATATACTAGGCACCTAGTAGCCACCCCTCTAGCCGTCAGCTTTTCATTGCTGCCTGTCAGTGTCACGCTGAGGGCAGGTGCAGATAGCCTGAGGCTTGTAGATGTTGAGCAATGCTGGTAAATGCCTGGAGATATGGTTTTATATGACTACCTAAAGAGGCTAGGAAGCATTTTCAGCATGTGAAAAACAGACTCATTCCCCCAAAACTTGCCTTTATATTTGTAGCTTAGGACGGTCTGTCCTAAAGTGCAGGGCACCTCTGACTCCAAGGTCAGCAGTTGGGTAATATGTGCTCTCTATACACAGTAATAGAAACAGGCTTTGGGCATAAGGCTGATGTTTATGGACTGATAGAAAGTAGGGCTTTAGGGTTTTTATGTACTTGACTGTTAGTGCCCATGACTGGGCTTAACATAAACTGGAGTTTGGGGTTGTATCATTTATTTGATGCAGCATTGCCAGCAAGGGTTTCTGTCTATGGTGAATGTATTTCAGTTCTGGTTTCAAAATATCTTGCAGGGTTGAAAGTTGCAGAAAAAATAAGAAACCAAAATCTTTAGCTGACAGGCAACAAGAGGAAGTATTGTTCAGTATGACAAGCAGATTTTGATAGAGATGTCATAGGTGAAAATCAGAAGAAACTAGGGATTCACCTGGTTAAGTCTCCAAAACTTGAACTCTTACCAAACTGATAGCTTTACCATTGAAGGTACATTTCTGTTTCAAGGTGTACTCTTTCCTTAATTAAACACCATTTTTTGCTTGCACTCTGTGCCACATACCTGGGAAGCTGTTTTCTGACAGAGGTACATATGTAAGATGGGATTCTAATTGACTGAACGGATCCTTGAAGAAAGAATTTTTTTTTTTTACTTAGGAGTTTCTAAAGTGAAATGAAAATGAGAGCACCTGGACCTTCTTTTTTCTGGTGATAGTGTCAGGAGAGATGAATTTCAAAAACTGGAGCTGAGAGGGGAAGTTTGTATATGAGGTCATTTTAAAAAAAAAAAAGATTTAAGCTATAATTATTATGTTTCAGGGTTTTGGGAAATAAAACCCCAGGATATGTAGTAAGGAGGTTTTGTCCCTGAGGGAATCCAGGGAAGTAGACCTGAAGGCAGACGTTCTTAAGGCCTTCTAATTCATTTTTATGTCCTACTTAACTAGCTTTGAAAATCTCAGCTTCAGTAATACAGTACTCTCCAATACAGAATCCCAGTATTTTGTCTGGATTAGCACTGATTTCAGTGGGAGCAAATGGAACACTTATAGTATATTTTAATATTACAAAATAGATTTGTCAGAAAAAAAAAGGGGGGTTGTGTACAGCAGACTTAGCTCCTGGCCATTTGGCTCATGACCTGCTTACATTAAATTCTGAAGGTAAGGGTGCATTGTTACATTTTTCTTTTCTCTTTTTTTTTTTTACATAAAAACCACCAATCTCTCTTCTAATTTTTTTTTTTTTTATGTGAGTGCACTGCAGTTGCAATAGGTTGAATCTCCAATTTTCAGGGAATTTTCAAATCCAAGTGCTATTATGGTATATTTATGCTGGAATTTTAAATATGGTAATGTGTTCCCATGCACTTGTATTAATGTTGATATCTCTAAAATACCAGCTAGACATTTCAGCTGTCTTACCATCTCTAGTGCTTGAAAATGACGGTAAAACTGGGCTTTCATAATTAACACTTCCTTCTTAGTCCCCCATATATATCTCTTTGCTTGAGGGCTTTACTTTCCTGTTTAACAGGTTTCTTGTTACTATTCCAAGCCTTGCCTGTGCATATGTGGGTGTTACACTACCAAAAATTGTACCAAGGTGTTTGCATCTGGTAAATGTAACATAAGTACCATTTAGTATGTGTTTAAGTCAAAATCCAGTGAAAGAACCCGATGAAGATGTGTCCTAAACCCCTTCTGTGGTCTGTGTGCAATAGCTTCAGACTTCGAGCAGTGATGTACAATAACTCATAGCCTCTCATGTCATTTAACTGTTCCTAACTCTACATAATTCTTTGGCTAGCAAAGAAAATACAGTAAAGGAATTTGTTATTTTTCTTTCCTAAAAGACTGTTTATTTGGTCAGAGGATGTCAGCAATTGTATATAAAATATAAAAATACATATAAATAATATATTAAAAATTGAGGATAAAATGAATACGTACCTATAAATATCAATAGTTTATTTGAATTGCAAATCAATGTGATCCAATTGTGTTGTGTAATTGAATTCAGTTTAGTCCACTCCAGAGCTCGTGAAGCTCATTGAAGAGACTTAACTGTGTGCTAAATTACTGTTCCAATAACATTTTATACTTTTTATACTGTCCTTTTCAGTAATATGACTGAGCTGAAAGAACATACCCTCTTTTAAACAAAGTAAACCGGTTCTTGAGTAAAATTATTTTAAACATTGGTCTGAATATGAAAGAGCAGGGAACCTGACACGATATGTATTCAAAAGCTAAAGGAAGCCAAAACCTACTAACAGTATTGTAAACTTTCATACAATTTGTCAAGGAACAATACTTGAATATGTAGGCTAACAGCTCCTGGTGCGTGTGTTCTTGCATAATGCAATTATTACATCATGATCCTATTATGTAATTAACAAACCCATTGTTATTATTTTGTGTTAAAGTTATATCCAGAGAACCCTTCTGAGATTGTATTACAGTACCGTCCTGAGACCCTGTGATAGTTGCAAGTCCCTGTACCCACATAGGAAGAAATTAAAAAGCTATTATTCGAAATGAAGAAAGTACAGTTGAGGCCCAGAGAGAAGAGAAAAAAATAGCCAACTGTCATCATGCAGCTCGATGCGAGAGCTGCCACATCGGCTGTTGTGTGTTTCATTTCCATGGTTGTGTGACAAGTGTGAGCTTCTGAAGGGTGGCTGCAGATGCCATTTCCAAGCCACTGCTGCTTCTCTAGGTATAGACAGTAACTTTCCAAGTGCAGTTTGTATTTGCTGTAGAACTCTGTATTTGATACATCCTTCTAAAAGTACCACTATTGAAAAGTTTTCTGGTATTTGGGACACAAGTGATAATTCTGGGGGCTTGTAATGCTGTAACTTTGCATTCTGGGCTGAATTTGCCTTGTAGTGCCTGTAGCACATGGAGCTGTACATGTGAACACTACAGAAGCACACTTGTTTTGAAATCTTTCTCTGTTTTCTTTAATTCAATCATACTGATTAGGAATGACCCAGCCTGTGGCTATTAAAACAATGTGTAGCTCACAAGAAGTTCAGAAGTGTTTTTTGTGTCAAAGCTACATCACATGAGTGGCAATGGGCTGGTGCAGGAGCTGCTGGGAAATCTCAGTCCCTTGATGTGGGAGCAGGGAGCCAGCAGCACTTACCAGCCTATCCTGGGCCGCTGAGGAGGCTTTTGCTATCTGTAATCCATGAGTTATAGCTGGAGTTCCTCCTCTCCCTTCAGCCTTCAAGCAGTGTGGTATATGTCTTGCGGTTCTTATCTGCTTGAAAGTATGAGTACAGAGCTTATCAGATCTGGAATGCTAGCACCCTCCCTTTATATGAAAGAATAAACACATATTTGGGTGTTTCTTTCATCTGCACAGTGAATTAGACGTTTTTGGTGTTTGCAAGTGTAGTTTTAGTGACAGTTATAATAATACATTTCAATTAGCTGTTGGACATGTGCAGTACTTTTTTTTTTTTCTTCATCAAAATTCTTTTTAGTCTCAACCTAATGCTATGCTACAAAACAATACAGGCAAAAGACTTTAATTTTGTACTGTTTGCTCAGGCCCTGTAGTGATTGGATGCTTTGCAGATATGCAGACACCCAGCAGAGAAACCTTCATGAGCTGCCTGTTGAAGATATAATGCAATTTTGCAGATGCATGTGACTGTACAGAAGAGATCATAAGGAGCTCTTATAGTCAGTTATATAGTAGAATGCTGCCAGATAATGTTCCACTACTGAGTGGTCTCCTCTAGAGAGACAGGGAGCAACCATCTTGTGAAGCAAGTTGTGGGGTTTGGCGAAAGTGGTGGTGCTTCTGGGGTTCCTTTTTTGAGAGGTAGTTTACAGAAACACCATCTATTGTATGTGCGTGTCAATATGCTTTTTGTAGGCAGATGTGAGGTTCCTCTAAACTGGAAGTTGTGTAGTTTACGTAAGTGCTAACCATAGCTAAACTGGATTAGAGTGGGTTTGTGGCCAGTCATCTCCGAGTGTGGGCAGAGTGAGCTCACAACTCTCTGCAAAACTCTGTGGAGATGTATCCTATTTTAGGTACTTTTTTGAGCCTCGTTTCTGTAATAACGACATCACAGCTTCTGGTATGTAGAATTGTAAAGCATCACTGTTACAGAAGGAAGAAATAGTAGCTCTTTTTTGTGAATAAGAAACTAAGAAGCATAAAGAAACTCTTTTGCTGAAGGTTGAGCAGGAAGTCTACAGTAAAGGCAGCGGCAGAGTACAGAGCTTTGGAGACCAGTTTTATGTTGTGTGCATTGTGGTGGTGTTCTTACCTCACTGTGATGCAACATGTGTTTTAAATGACCACATGTGTAACAGGTGGTGTGCTCTGATTCCTCCTTTGATAGATCATTTGGCTGCAGTCTGCTGAGTACAAAAATCAAATAAGGAGCCTTGCAGAGTGACTATTCTAAAATTAAAAACATTAGGGAAACAGCGTTGTGGTTGTTTTGGTTTGGTTGGGGGTTGGTTGGTTTGTTTGTTTTGTTTTTTGCTAATGCACGGAACCAAGGAGAGTAAACAGTTCCAGAATCAAGTCAGCAAAGGCTTGTTTCTTAATACAGTCCTGGGCCATTGAAGCGAAGTGACACAAGGGAAGGTAACAGGCATTTCCTCATCTCTTTTGCATAAAGTCTCATCTATGCTGGTTAATTACTGTGTTTACTTTCCTGTTTCAAAATGATAATGTATGAAGAGTTTTCTGTAAGTAAAACATCCTTCATTTGAATCATCTTGAAACTGTGTCCTTTACCTGAATTAAGTAAGATTTTTAGAAATCAGTCTCAAAGGATCTTGTCATAATCAGCCTATTGCCACCTTCGTTTCTGTGATTGTGAAGAGGAGCTTACAGGTCATTAATGGTGTTTTAATTTGTGAAATTTTTCACATTTCAGAGTGTGAAATTGTTAGGTGATTCAGGCCCTAAATGTATAGCTTTATTTCTATATTATTCCTTTTTCTCATTTCACATCATGCTATAATTCTGAAAATAGTTTTTTAACAGTTGTTGAACGGTACATATTTTAGTCCCAGCAGCCCACAATGATAGGCCACATTCTTAAATGATATAACATGATGCCATGCTTTTTACTAAATAACTGCTTCCATTTTTTACTTGCAGGCTTCCTTCATGTTCACTGATGACTGTGCACAGAAAATACAGACTACCTGTAAAGCCTCTATCTGAGAAAAATCAGAATATTTTAATTAAAGATTTTCTAATATGAGAGGGGTTTTTTCCTGTTTTCCAAAAGAGGTGATAATCTGTAAACTAAAATATCTTGTCATCATTAGATATGATGGTATTTAGGCAAAAAGAAAGCGATTTTGTAAGTGACATTTGACTACTTATGGAATTTGCTTTGGTTCATAACGCTTATGGCATACGAGATCCTACAGTCATTTACTGATGTACTTAATCTGTTTTACCTCCAGCATTCTTTTGGTGTCAATATGCCTTTGCAAGACAAGCAAAAGCTCAGCTATTTGAAAAGTGAGTTATTTTGTAAGATTCTGTGGAATTGTTGGATGACTACATTATTACTAGTCAAGTCAAGGGGAGATGGTTAACTTTAAAAGTTCTTTGAAGCTGGGCCTGTGACTTTTTGGTGTTTGCAGAAATGATTTTGATCTTACTCCATGTTACCTGATGTTAGAACACTTTTTGCTGTTTGACAGAATCAACCCCAAGGAAATAAACAGTAAAACCCATGAAAACTGCTATGATGTTTGCTTTTGAGGAAGCCTTTTCATTTAAAATATAACTTTTTAATGGTTTTCTAAAATTGAATTTTTGAGGCAACCAAGGAGATAATCGACCTTTGCCATTTGCATTGAAAGCGAGTTGCCTGAACCGTTCGGTCCTTTTGTAAGTCCCTGTCTTTGTGGTTTCTTGTTTTCATGGTGTTGGCAGTTTTTTATTCTGCTTTCCAAGACTTGGGAGTCCATGGTGTGATATCTCTGGGTATTTTTAACAGCAAATGTCATGGAAGTATAGCCAGTAAGTTCATATCGAGTTGCTGTATTGCATCTGCTCCTGCCTCAGTTCCCCTGCCTTGCAGCTGTGCTTCAGCTCCTAGGTTGAAATGCTGATTAGTGCCAGAGCACTGGAGTCACTGGTACACAGGTTTAGGTCTTTACGCTGGGTTTTTCCTCTGCTGTCAAAGTTTTGGCATTTCAGCAGAGTGGTAGAACAGAAGGTCAGCTATAGTACAGGAAAAAGAGCACATAACCTTTTTTGTTCACTTCATGCTATGTGCTGATTTAAGTATGAAAGATCTTCTGGCAAAGGTACCTGAAACCAGAGCATGAGTTGCTTTTACAGCTTTATTTTTCCCCTTTCTTAGTGGTGCTGGGAGAGCCAGTCTTTGGTAAGGACGCTAGTGGCTTTCCAAGCAAGCATCTGAAATACCTGCAGAAATTGCAGGTATTGAGAATATTCTGAGCATTTCAACTGTAGAATGTCTGAGTGAGGTTTCTGGTGGGACTTGTACCAATTAAGCCAACAGAATACTTTAAAGAAAACGTTGTTCTTGTATGTGTTTGTGCAACAAGTAGTCACTTGTGTAGTTCAACTTGAGACATCTAAAGTGAATGTGTAAACGGTTTAAGCTAATAGACTAAGGGCCAGACATGTGAAAGGGTTCAGCATTTCTTCTCAATGTCAGTGGCAGCTGCCTCCCAAACCCCTTTAAAAACATGATGCAAGTCTTTTGTTGATAAAAGAGGTAAATAATCTACATGGAACGACGACTCACTTGTACAGTATTAATCCTTGGTCTATCAATTTCTGTTTAATTAGATGATTTGTATAGGATACACCTGGTAGAAATTTTGTATTAAACTTTATGATGTTAGTGTTTGAACAGAGGATTTTCTACATGGATAAGAAAATAAGGATTTTTTTTTTTTTNCTGCTAACTGCTGATTCTCAAACTACTATAAATACTGTTCATTTGGCTGCCTTCGGTCAGCAGTGAAACACATTCCATATTTTGCTCCCAAAACGGTATAATTGCGATGTTCTGTCCTGCAACAGAAAAAAAAAAAAAGATTTTTTTTTTTTTTCACTTAAAAAAAAAAGTAATGCATGGCAATAGAATACAGGGCATCAGATGTAAAAGATAAATAAAAATAGCAACTACTTCATCTAAATAGGTCATGAGGTTTACTTTGTGTGTGTGTGCGCTATATTGTGTATCTTTTGAGCAAGGAACTGTGCAAGGTAAAATGAATCAAGGCAGTAAGAAACTGGTATAATTTTCTTTCGTATAATTCCCAGGTACCTCATACTTGAATTTTCACTGTGAATAACTATTTCTAGTCAATTAGATTGTTTTCAGCATTTTACTTATGCTTGGTTGTGTAGGTAGACTACTGCTATTACTGAACACTTACTTGATTGCACTATTTTATTAAATTTACTAAGGGGAGGTGGTTGAAGGAAAAGTCAGTCAACAGTCTAGCTAGTTCAGATGAGTCCATTTTTAGTAGACTGGGCAGTTTGGGTCGTTTTGTTTTGTTTTTTTTCCCCCCACCCTGACCAGCTACGTGATGGATAAGCCTGCAGCTGATTCCCGGTTCTGGGGTGTTACCTGAGCAACAAGCCTTCATTTGCTGGGGATCACTGGGTATGGTTAGCCCTGTTCTGCCTTCTCCCTCACTTGCTCTGTTGCTGGAAGCATCAAGGCTTCACATACATATTATTCTGCAGGATTTTTTACCAAGCTGAACTTTTCTCCTGATAGATTAACAGAGTGCTAAAGCTAAATTTAATATTTTGTATATTTAACCTTTCCCCCTAATTGCTTGTCCAGAATAAAGGTTTGGTGCTTTGTTCCCGAATTCTCTACATGAGGTGGTGTGCATTAAAGTGTATTTATACTCTTTCAGATTAATTAACTGTGACCTTATGAACCACTGTCCTTGTTTAATTGGTGGCTCCAAAGCACACTAATGGCATAAATCAGCTGATAATGAGATTCAGACTTGCTTTTAAAATATATAACAACTCTGCATTGATATAGGAAATGAGATTTGTTGACTCTCTGTTGGTATTACAGGAGAGAAGACACAATTAAATGTGTACTTTCAGCATGGGGGAGGGCTTGGTTGGAATGAATAATATGCACTTCAGGGTGGGTGTATGGAATAAGGAGGATATTCTACATCAAGATAAGTTTGGTATTCTGTCCTTGTCTCTAGGCAATGTGCAGCTCTGGCTGGTGCGCTTTAGGATACAGAAATGTTGTGGGAAGGTGTTTCTTAAAGATTACTGGAGGCTAGCAAAAATGATGATTTCACCTTAAATATAGTTACTTGTTTTTAAACTGAGCTTACACCCACTGTTTTATGAACTGCAAATTAATCAGATAGGTCCCAGAGAACAAAAAGGTTTTGACCTAAACTAGTTGCCCAGGCTCCATTACTATTTTCAGTTTAATGTTACCCATATCCATCCTCACATTTTGGAAAGAAAACAAGGGCTGTGCAACAAAGTTTCTTTGTTTTCCTAAGAACTAAAAATGTGCTGTATGTAGACCAAACAATAAAAATAAACTACTGAACTACCTTCTAATGCATGGGGGTTCTGGAGGGAGGAAACCATGGATATTTAGAGGCATAAAGTGAG
>VYZX01026017.1:12783-59434 GCA_013401335.1 Brachypteracias leptosomus
TGAGTTTACCAAGAATGTCAAGCAACTGGCAAAGCTCTGGGAAAACCAGAGCAATCTGCAAAGAATAATGGACACCTCAGGATTCTCAAACCTTTTAACATTCAATCATTATTTCAGTTCTCCAGCCTGTGAAGTTTATTTTGACAAAGGAAAAGCACAAGATCAAGAAGCAATGATCTCAGTAAGGATGTCAAAATGCAACTTCTGATCCAGGAGAACAACAAGAAGGAAAAGACATGTTAAGAAGAAGGCTCCAGGTCCCAAATGCAAATACATTATAAATTGCAACTCATAATTAGCCCTCCAAAAGGGAAGGTGGAGTACTGTATTAAGAAGTATTTTGACATGGAAATCTTTCCATCAGTTCAAAAAAGCTCAGTACAGATAACCACTGACAGAAAACTTTAGAAAAGAAATACACAATACAGATAAGTTAGGTAAAACAGGAGCAATTTCACTGCCAATACATTAACACAAGGAAAAGAAAAATAATTATTTTATTTGGTAAAGGGAAAAAAGAGGGCTGAGGCATAATACAAAACCTTCTCAGGTCCATCAAAAAGGGAATTTACCCACTTTGTGAACTTTGAGGAAATAAATGTAGACATAAATTAACATCTTTCAGTCTCCCAATCTTTTCAGGTTTCCTTAGAACTGTGATTTAGTTTAAGAGTTATGACCGACAGAATCTGACCCTTACATATCAGGCGTATTTACAAATAACAGTATGGAATCTGAGCCACTGAACATCTGATAATCTGAAGTTTCCTTTTAAGAAAAGAAAAGCAGCTTACCATTTTCCTTCCTCATTTTCATATTGTTGAACTGTGTACCCAAACATGTCTTCCAGAGGCCCACTGAAGGTCATTGCATTTTTTACATCAACGTTGGAAGAGCCAACAAGGTGAAAGAGAGCTTTAAAACAAAAGTAATAGGTAGCAATACAAGTAAAACCCAAGAGTTTTAAGAAATCAAGGTTCAATTATGACTTAACCAGGGGTAAAAGACAGGGGTTGAAAGTGGCATTTTGGGCATATTTATCGCATAAAGATTTAAAACTTACTTCTTGTTACATACAGCCAAAGTCAGAGTTGTTAGTAGCTGAACTTTTCTATCGAAAACGTGTTTTGTAAAGTCCATCGTTCATTTGTAAATCAAGTACCTTAAAATATTATTACCTTTAAGAGTAGATAAAATAACTTTTTAGCTATTTTTACTTCTTTCAATTCCGTGCATTTCTAATGGAAGAATTTCACAGAAAATGTTCCTTCCCTCATTCTCAAGTTTCCATAAATTTAAGAATTAACTAATTTCCAACTGTTTGCAGAAGACATACACATAACAAAAGAATGAGGAAAAGCTTTCAGATGTTTTAAATTTTATTCTATATTAGAGAAAAAAAGCATATAGTTTTCTCTTAATTCTATTCTAGAGTACCTGCAAACCTTTCATATTTGGAAAAGAACAGAATAAATTTCTGTAATCAGATGCTGTTATCTCAAAAGTATATGTATGTGACTATTTGCAGAAATCCAACATTTACCCACTTAGGAAAAGTTGCTCTACAACAGTGGTGTTGAACTATGATGATATTAGTCATGAAAGCAGATGCTTCTTCCAAGTGATTTCCTGTACCCTAAAGCTCAGTCATCATCATCATTATGGAGAGCACTGTAAAAATACGTCTATATAGAAAGTCTCGGGAAAATGAGGTGCACAGGATGAAAACTCCAGCTTGAAGTGATAATCATAACCGACTGTGAGGCTCCTTAAATCGAAAATTACTATTTCTTTATAAAAATAAGTTAGTTATTTTTTCTTATAGTGATCTCCATCTTTGTCCCATTGAGTCTGTTTCAAAAAAACCACTGGCTACTGTTATGGAGCAGTGCATTTAATTCAGAAGGACCAAAAATCAGTTGAATTTGTGAAATATCAAGACTACTTAAAACCACAATTATAAACAACTTCCAGTTAATTTCAAAGAAGCATTTCATGATCATTTGCTGACATTTAACAGTGACATAAAAATACCCAAATCCATAATACTTGCAGCATGTCAAAGCAGCTAAGTGGTGTCCAGTTACTAAAATACATCTCCTATTCACCATTGAGATGAGGATATTCTCATAGAAAGCTTACTATAATGTTACTATAATTAAGCTCCCAAGCGGGCAATGCTAATTTGTCTCTCTCAGCATCTTACTTCCTGCTTAATGCAGTAAAATTATCACAGAAGACTATTCATCACTTAGTAGGTATTTCCAGTTTCACTGGACAGCAGAAAAAGAAAAGTTTCATTTGTGTTATTTTAGTTTTTATCCTCCAGCTAGAGTCAGGAAACAAAATGAAGTTAACAAACTAAAACAGACAATATTTTTATTTTTCAGAAAAGATTCATTGCAAGTGATAAGAAAAAGATTCAAGGCTGGCAGTCTGATGGAAAATAATTTGCTGGAAAATTAATCCATGCACCTTGTGTCTTCCTTAAACATTTATGTTTAAAGAAATTCTGCTATGTCTGTTCATGTGCAATAAGTGCATTCCTCCTCTACTCTTGGTCATCAAAGCATAAATACAATCAACAAAAATTTTTTTTAAAATTCAGTCAAGTTATCACTGGTTCAAATCTTCTTTTGTTAAATTTTCAGATTAAAAATAATTACCACTATTATTTTTGACATCATGTGTAGGATTCAGACCACATCATTTAGACTCCCAACCTACATCTTAGACAAAGAAACTCTTCTAGTGAGATTGCCTGCTAAAGTAAGCTACATAGAGTTACACATACATTCTGTGCTCTGTACACTCTATCACAATATTCTCCATCATCATTCCATCACTTGCTAATAGACAATGAATTTCTTCTCAGTTGCAGTATTGACAACTATTGTGATTTTTACAATGTATTCACTATACTAAATGGTCTTGAAATTTCCTGAATCTCTTACATGATATACTCAAGACTCATAATTTTAACAAATGCAATTCTAATCCTCAGAACTACAACAGAAAGCTTGAAAATATTAAATGCTAAACCCAGCAAACTAGAAGAGGAATAAAAAATGTCAACTATCTGCTACTAATCCCCCAAATCCTTGTGCTTCTGAGTGAGGTCAAATAAGAACCAGCAATAATAGTATGTGTTCTAAAAAATACAGCTAGATGAATAAAAAGAAGCTGGATTAGTCAGACTGGTCCGAAATAAAAAAAGAAGTGACTCCACACAGCAGGGAATAGAGCTGTAGAACTTGTTGAGAAATGATATTTTGGATGCTAAATTTGATGGGTAACTGACAAAACCACTGCAGGTTACAAACCATACAGGACACATATCTGGTTCAGGAAATCCCCTCAGCTGGAAATATTTGGAAACTGGAAGAGGAATATTATATATACTTGCTCAGTTATTTTTTGTCTCTAGCTATTGGCTTATATGTACTTCTGCAGACACAATACTGGACAAAACACAGGTTTCGTTTAATCCAGTATTGCTATCCTTTTGTCCCCTTCCTGTTCTGTCTCAGCTAGAAATCAAATGCTTTGAAGTTTGACTTCGTACACAAACTGTGTGGCATATTTTAATATGCAAATGTATTACATGACCTTCTGTGGCTTCCATGTGCTATGAAATATCATAAGCATAATGTTTTTGAGTAAAAGTAAGGGTCATGATAAGCAATGTAGGATTAACTTATGAATAATTAATAGATTTAAAGTTATCTTATGTTTTCCACAGAGGAAATCTTACTAGTTAAAAACATATCAAATCTGCAGATGGTAAATGGAAAAGTGGAGTTTACCGTGACCCACATTACACTGTTAACTAACAAAAATCTACTTACTTATGGCAACCTGCCTTTCCCATTTTGTTTTGTTTTTCAGTACAAAGAACATTGTACGCATGACCTGATGGTTCAGAACATTTAAAAACATCACTGATTGTGACTGTGAAAATGATACTTTATATTAATAACAATATCTAGCTTTCACTCTTCCAAACTTCCATTCTCTATTCTCAGTTTCTAGCAAGCTTGTGTATATGAATTAAGAAAACTATTGGCAGAAGCAGTGGAAAAAGAAGAGCTACGGGGAAGTTGAAGAGGATTCTTTTGAGAGTCATGGGGACCAAGAAGAAAAAACCCATTTTTTGTAAGGTATGTAATGTCTGACTATATACTTAATCACAACTAATGTAGCTAAATTATGTTAAGATTTTTAATTATTTCATGTTGTCTTAACCGAATAACTAAAAATACAGATCAGAAATGCAGAATATAAATGTTTATTAAAAAATAAAACTGAAGTTTCAGCTTTTAAATTCATGTTTTACAAGAAATGAGGCACTGTAGAAAACCTAGGACAATGTCCCTCTCATTACCAGTTTAAACTGAGAACTCTAGCTGATGCACGCAGCATTCTTTGCTGAGCACAGTTCGTACCTATACGTGAAAAGTTTCCACTGAGTCACCAAGGCAACAAGCCAAATATTATTTCTATTGCAGCCCTAGAGTAGTAGCTCACACTTGTCCAGTAGCCACTAATAAATTTTTTTCTGCTATATTTAATGAGATCTTTAACCAAACGTTTGTGCGGTCTGCCTGGTTATTCTGCCTCTAAACCGTTCAAAACTAGATTTCCCTGGCACTTGTCCATGTGCTTATTGCTTAGACACTCTAAGCTTTGCAGAGAACTGCAGAATAGGTACCCTTATTTTCCTAGAACAGATGGATATAAGCATAACTTGAACTCTAGAACAAAGACTAACACCTGGTTCTTCACTGACAAAGAACGGATCACTGCAAATCACCCACAACAAATGACATTATGTATAATTATTTAGCTGAAAGACAGTAAATTCAGTTAGGATCTTTTATCTGTGTAGCAGGTAACAACTGCATCCTCTATAAAAGGTGGCTATTCTGATAAATACAAATGTGTTTTGCAAAAATGAGGAAGGACAAGTTCATACTTTGCATTGAGCAGGGTTCAGACTTAAGCTGTACACTACTTCTGCCCACTAGCATGTGGTCAAAGCATTAGCTGTGTTTCATTTCACACTTGCTGCTATAGCGTTTCAGGCGTCCTTATCTATTCCTCTGTATTTTGCAAGAACAGGCTGAAATAAAACGGGTCTGAGTTTAATCAAGGATGATAACAAACCAAGTAAAAATGTTTTTCAAAACTATGCATAACTGGAATACATTGAGAAATTAAAAGAAGTTATTTGCAGAAAAAAAATCAGACTCCTTCCATCCTGAAAATAAAAGAGGATAGAGAAGTTTATACTGAAGATTAAAACAAGATTAAAGTATTTTATGGAGTTCTCATATATTTGGAGCACTTACAAAAATAATTAAAAAAAGAATAAATAAAATATTGCTTTAACGTCTTGTACAGCACGTATTATTAATGTCCTGTAAGGATATTTTAAAGACTTGCAAACAACACAGAAGTGCAACACGGCAAATAGAACAGAGCATCTGTTCAAAATGTACTAAAGCTAAATGATACCAGGAAGGATGTCCTAGTTTATAAGACAATATCTGATTGCCTTTAAAAGCATTTTGTGCTGATATTTCGTAAGACTACCTATCTCTGTTGTGATCTTAGAAAACATGAAACAAGAGCATAAAAAGAAGCAATTGGGGTGTTGGTGGCAGTTCTTCAGTGAGGGAAGCAGGAGCATTGGCTTGGCCTCCCACAAAAGCTTATTTTCAGAATGGTGGCAGATAGTATTGTCTGCAATTAGAAAACCCATCTCAGGAAATTGCTACCACTGTGTTGGCATGTGCAAGCCTGTATTTCTGCTCTCAGCTAGCTGAAATCACATCAGTAGCAGAGAACAAACTGTGTCCTTCAGTAAGTGTAGCACTCAGCCTCAGCAAACAAAATCTCCTGAAAGCTGGATCTTTTAGCTGCATCAACAAAACACTGTGGATTTGGGTTCAAGGCTTGGCTGCACCTGGCTGGTAGCAAGGGAAGACTAGATATGCATCTGCTCGCAAAGACATACCTATAAAAATGCTATTTGTGAAATTATGGCTAAAACACTTTAAAGTGGATTCTTTGCTGGACCAGAAAATGAGAGAATCTTCAAATTTTATTTTTTGCTTCAGTTGTGGCATTGTCACTCCAGAATTATACAACATTGTCTTATGAAAAAGGGATTTAGTCACAGACATCCCAAGTGGAAGAAAATATGATGGCATGGTACAATTACTATCTGTGAGCTTGGGGGCCACAGTTGTCTGGCCTTACTGCGGAAGGCCAAGGAGGCTGCAGTAGGAGTTCCTGCTGTATTCAGTTCCAGATGGCTAAATATCAGTGTGTTTCAAATATAGCTGTATATTGAGAAAAGTTTCAACTTCTGAAACTTTTTCAGTACTCCTTAAATCAAGCCTTTTCTTTTTCAGGGCTACAAAAGAACCTTTGTATAATTTTGCCTCCAGCATTTTTTCTTTAATCTTTAACCTTTGAAGAACAAAATACTGACTTTCTGGAATGAGACCAAATAATAATAAAAAAGACTTCTTATTAAAAGTGGATAAAAATCCCCAAAAGAGCAAAAATATATATTTGAAAGTGGTTCCAGATTCAGTAGCCACAAGGTTTTCAAAACCAATTAAATGCTTTGTACAAAGCATTACATAAAGCTTCCTTTTCTGGTTTTATACTGAATAATTTGTACTGGAAAATAGCGTTATAGTGTGGTGCCAAGCCTGAAAACATACTGAATCAATGCTTTGTAATGTTGTCTCAAATGAATAACAACGCAATAGGCAAAACTTTTGCAAATACAATTGCAGAGATCAGGAATATATGCCCCACTTGGTTGACAGTCATCAGAATAAACTATTTTGTTAAAAGTCTGGAAAGTAGTCCTGTCATCAACACAATTCTTAGCATTTTGCAATTTCTTACAGAAGGGAGAAAAAGGCTTAGAAATATGCAATCACATACACAAAGCTTTGTGAGGTCAGATACTAGACTGGTATAGATGTACAGAGGCTTGGCAAATTTATCAGCTTGATGGAATTGAAAGAACTCCTAGAAAATGTTTCAGCTTGTCTCCAGTGATCTCCAGTCCATCTTTCAGATGTAGTTCTTCCATCAATGCTTAAGGTCATTCAAGTCCCTACAATTTTTGTGTTCCCCTCTAGGCCCAGCCTCCTCTGCTATCAAAGACCATATCCTCCTGAAAATCCTACTGTAACTTTTGTTTCCTACTATCTAGCTTTATCTATAAGCCCCCAGGACTCTTTTACCTTTTTTTTTGAGATAGAAGATATTTATAGTCATCTATAATTAACTCAGATTTCACACAGAAAGGGTTAAAATGAATGCATCTGTTATTTTTCTGAAATAAACCCCAGAAGCTTAAAAAGAAGCAAGAGATTAATTTCATGCAAAAAGTAAACAAACAAGGACCCTTTAGCCTAAAGAAAAATGTGTTCTTCACAATATTCCTCCAAACTGCTCATGGACCTTTAGGTTTTCCTCTGCACAAAATTCCTCTAGGTTGACAGGAAAAGTCAAGTGGGATATTTCAGCTGGTTTCCTACAAGCTTTCTACTTGCTTAAAATTATGCTGAATCCCAGTTTTGCAGGCTGATGTCCTGCTGCTGTAAGCTTTCCATTGTGTAACCTTGTCAAAACCAGCATGGTAAGACAGGTACAGCTACTGCTGTGGGAAACACACCTTAAAATTCTTAGCAAGATCCAAAGCCACTTCTTCCACAGTGATTTTTCATTTGACTTCACATTGTTAACTATACTATTACACTAACTAACACTACTACACTAACTAACATACTTTATCTATTTCCAACTTAAGTTTAGTGCCCTTAGGCTAAATGAAAGGCCAAGTAGACCTAATAAGAATCTTACAGTTTCTTTTAAACAAGCATGATGCCAATTTAGAATAAAAACCATTATCATTCTTACGATGTGAAATAATTCCTAAAAATTTAAAATCTAATTTCCCAAGAAATTAAAATCTGTAACACTAGCTTAATGGGAGGAAGCAAACCCTATCCTTTTTTCATTCTTAAGTAGCTCCCATACCTTTTCTATCTCACGTAATCACATAAATAACTTCAAGCAATAGTTCCTTCAACATTCTGCTTATTTTTCAATCCAAAGATACATCTGGATTGTGCAGTGAGTTGTTGTAGCACAACTCATCACTACCTGGTTAAAAAAAATGGTATGACCATCCTTACATAGCATCACTCTGTTACAGTTAATAACCAGCTATTTAAATGCACCTTTGAATCAGAGATGTATTATACAATATCAGAGTTCAAGCTCATGATAAAAACGTGAAAGCTTCTAGAAATATATCAGAAATTTCGAGGCAGAGATGTCAGTGTAATGTGTTCAACAGTAAGTGCCATGCCTATCCTCCATCCAAAGGAGTTTTATTTTGAGAAGATGGAGACCGGTGACTTTTGTCATCATGCAACATAGCCTACACCTTTCATAATTTTGGTATACTAATGTAGGATTAAGGAAAACCAGAGCACTGAATGCTTAGCACACTGGCGAATACTGTGAGTTGGAGGAAATGACTATCTGTCAGTATTCAAATATGAATTGCAAATGACATTGTCTAAAAATTTTAAAGTTTCCTTTGAATTCATGCTTTGAATTTGTGTTTTCCCTTGCCAGCTAGTAAGCTATTTTTGAAAAATAAAATTAAATAATCTGTCAAAAAATCAGACAAAACTGCCAAACACTGCAAACAAATTAATGTACTTCTGAAGGTGGATATATTGTGACTATGCTGTTATTTACACATTAAAAACTCTATTTTAAGAGAACGTGAACCATAGGAAAAAAAAAATTTTTAAACAAAATCCGTCTACCTGATCAGTCAAGACTTCATCAGTCTGCCCCATCAAACCTAAAATCACTCATCTAGTAAATGCCCCAGAACAGAAATTCCTTTTGAACTTTCTGGGAAAAGTGATAGTCTGAGAGCTAAAGCCTATCTGAAAACTCACATTATTATGTCCCTACCAGAATGAAGGACAATTATTTTTTGCCTTCCTGACTTTGTATCATTATTTGTTAGTTTTTGCCCACAATTATTTTCAGTTGGGTAATCTTTCTCAAAGGTTAGCAGCCTTAAGGCTAATATGAGAGTGGAAATGCTTTAGTGGCAATAAAGGCTTTCTGAAAGGCAGTAACTTTTTCCATTTCTTTACTTCACAATGGCTACAAACTCCTGTCTTTCATCACCTTATGCTGAGCATAATCATTGGCTTGCTCTCAACAGAACTACTCCAGGCTTCAGGAAGAGAAGAAATCCTCCAAAAGGAAGTGCAAATATTCTGATATGACCCTCTCACACCCAGCTAGCCAGAGTACCCGGAACTTAAATCCAGGCCAGTTTTTAAGTAGTACAGTATAAACGTAATGCAGTCAATATGAATGCTAAAAGTCAATAGCTCACATTTTATGTCTGTAAAATGCATTAGTATAAATTCAGCTGTGATCCAAGTAATAAATGCAGTGGAAGGGAAAAGACGGAAGTTTTCCTTTGGTCCCACACAACACTGCTATGCAGCAACATGGGAAAACAAATGAACAAAAAACCACAAACAAACCCCAAAAGCAAACAGAAAGCTTGACCAAGCAAAAATTCCAGAGCTAAGCAGGGATGAACACATTCCAGAACTGAATCTCAGATGTGCATATTAAAATAAAAATAATAATAATAAAAAAATCAACTTGTAAACTATAGCCAAGATGCATAGATAACACTTTTCCTCTTATTTCTGATAATACAGAATCTATGATAATTTTCATTGGAACACAATAGAACATTAATTTTCTTTTCCTTACACATCTTCTAGCAGAGTAAGAAGGAATCATTATGTTGCTCCAGCTTATGTCATGGCTACAATAAAAAAGAATTCCATATTTCCCTGTTTAGAATATTTACTCCCATACTTCAACAGGTACTTGAAAACTCTTAAATTTTAAACTGCTTCTTAGCACAAAAACTTACATTATTTTTCAGACAAACTTGTTATATAAAGCTAACAGGTTCCAGCAGGTTGTAAATCAAAAGGATATTCATAAAACTGAACTCCATTTAAACAGCACAGGGAGATGCTACAAAAGAAAACACTTTCACAAATATAAGTATCCTAGGAAAGTTTAAATACTTTTTTTTTTTTTTAAAATTTAAATAATCATGCTTGCAGTTTTCTGAGAGCAGAACTGGAGAGTAAGTGATGAAACCTAATGTTGTTAAAAGTGAATTCTGAAAGGTTTAGAAATTCATGACATTGAACCTAGACTGAAAAAAACCTGAATCACTACCCAAACAATTCCTCTTTCCTGTTGCATTTGTTAATTCCTTGCAAATAATCAATTGTACTGTCAATAATATTGTTCAAAATATTTTTTTTAAAACTTCTTCTATCAGTAACCAGAAAAATTACTACACTGAGAATCTAGTCGATAAGAGATTGCTACAGGCAGTAATGCAAAATAAGTCACATATTTGTTGAAAAGCTGGAATTTCACCATGAATGGTCCCCAGATGCTAGTGTCCTTGCACCATGAGATCAGATGCAAGTGTCTCTTCAGCCCCAGCTGCACAGCAGCGAAATGCCTGCAGGGAATGCGGGCCCTGTCCTGTGACAGCAGCGGGTAGCAGGCACTGCCTGTTTGCACAGATCAGCTCTGACTTACGAGCAAAATCTTGAGTCTATCTCAAGCACTCATCAGCATAGGTTATCATGTTATCAGTTCTCTAGCAAGACATACAGAGCTCTTCTGGTTTGACACTTATGACTGCTCACTGCTAAGAGGGGAGATAATCCTCACCCAGCCTGTTTCCTTACTCGTATCTACCTATTCATTGTTAACCACAACAAGAAAACCTTTCTTGCACTGGAAGGTTTAAAGAACATGGCTCCATGATAACACACATTTTACATTTTTAACTGAGGAATCCAAGCAAGCAAGAATGCAGAACTGCAAACAACCACAGTAATCACTAAATCAAATCTTCCATGAACACAAACAACCATAAAATAGCTGCCTAATCTAGAAAAGGCTACAAAACCCACCAGCATATACACATCACAAAAGACATGGAATCCTAAGAAAATCTGAATTTCCACAAAGGTTTGTCCACATTTGGACAAAAAAAAGCAACCCACCCGAACAACTGGTCTTGCACTATACAATCCATAGACTGCTGCTGCAACTATTTATTTACTTTACTTAAGCAGCTTTACTCATTTTATCATCTAAGACAATCACAAGGACTTTGACAGGCTTGCTGTCTCCATTCTATCTGTGAGTTGAACACAATTTATAAGCAACAGATAAAATCCAACTTCTGTAAATGGATTAATGTATCAGTAAGTCAGGAAGTGGCACACAGTATTCACCTGACATCATTAGAAAAACCAACAAAGCCAAAGTTTCAACTTCACACTGGTAGCACTCAGCTGAAATAAGAATGAAAAACACCTCTCCAGTGTATGTTAGAAACTTATTCCTTGAAATAACGTGTGACATTTTTGAAGCTGAATATTATCAAGACCAATGCCTCTACCATTGTCATTTCACAGTGCAGTTTGGTAAATGAAGTCATTTTTTAAATTGCAGTAAATGTTTATGGGGATTTAATACTATTCTTTTATGTGGTATATTCTTACAGTCAAGATAAATATTTCTTTCTATTAAAAAGGTAAGAAATTCCCCGAAAGCTACTATATCACCATAAATTTATCAATGCTGAACAGCAATATACTAAAAACCTTAGCATAACAATATGCATCATCAACCAAGTCTACTAATTTTTAAAGACTAAGACACTCAAGTACCAGTAAGAGTATGAGCACCTCTTTTGCTCTATTGTTGGTGTGTGGATTTTACCGGTGAAAAAGTTGAAAGCACTACAGAATTACTCCCAGGCCTTTTTACTTCAAATCTTCTTTTTTACTGGGCAATAAATAATTCAGGGAAATTTGGAATTAGCCATGAAGAGATTATAAGAGGAAGGTTTGTTTCCCCCCAAAAAATTAAAGATGGATTCTAGAGGTAGAAAAACATCCTGTTTTTTAGATGCAGTTTAAGATAGAGCTTTCTACATGAATTACTGGCGCTAGTAACCTACATTTCCCACCCACAGCACATGAAGTACATCCCTGATTTTAAGATATCTGTTGGGCTAAAGCCTGTTCAGAAAGTATTCTGGTGTTATCAGGAGTTCCATAAAGAATCTATTACTCTTTCTTTCAAACATCTTCATCCACTTCACAGAAATGCCATGGGAGCTCATCAGTGAGGATGTCTTAATTTCTTTTGTGGATGCTACTTGTCCATGCTAAATTGAAGTTTGCAAAGCTAGGTCAGTTTTGATGTTAATTAAGAGTGACTCAGTCTTCTAAAGTCAATGAGAGCTGCAAGTGTTAGGAAAGGACCACCGCAAAAGTACCTCAAGCCACCACATACTCTTTTTGTAAATACATGTTACCTTATAATAGATTTAACAACAGCTTTGTAAGTAGCACCTTAACTACAGTATCAGCAGCAGAGAATGGCAATGGATCACCTCCAGTTTTTCCTTCCAGTCCAGCTATGAGGCAGCACAGCAGTGCCAATGCTGCTCTCTCTTTTTATTCTTCTTGGGTCTACAGCTCTCCAGATACTGCAGCTGCCTTAATCTGAAACAGAACTTGTGCTGCTATACACAGAGGACCAACTCACAGCAGCTTGCTTCAGAATCGTTGGAAAAAATGTGTTTTCTAAAGGAAACACATTTAATGATCAATGGCTTGGGTCTGGTGCCTGTTTATAAATAAAACACTCAGAAGTTATTTTTAAATAGATCTTTAAAGCTCCTAGACAACATCAAATGGCAGAGATTGAAAGGAAAGTACTCATTAAAGCCATATCTGGTACCTAATCTAAACACCTGTGCATCATCAACTCAAATGGCTAATCCCTGTCTGACCCGAGGTCAGTATTGTGGTGCAATCTGGTGTGTCTGTTGAGAAGTGGTGCAAACATATGCACTAATAATTGGACGGATATAAACAGGGCAACACAATACTCTGCTAAAATAGCAATCACAATCGCTCTGCTTCTGTTCAGAGCACAGGGTACAAGACTGCTGAACGGATTCCTATCTGTTGCTGGCAACTATATCATATTTTTCAGGGTAAACAGATTCCATATAAAAGTGACCTTTTGCTTTGATTCTTCTGACTGGAAGGCTGTTCCAACTTTCCAACTACTCATTTTTCCAGTAGTAGGAACTTTCTGCTCTCCAACATACATTTATTTCTTGCCAGTTCTTGTGTCAAAATAAAAGTGCTTAAGCTAGGGAACAAAGTAGTTTTAAAAGTGTTCTAGAAGTAAAAGCGAAAACTTAATTTTCAAAATACTGCTGCCCAAAGCCCTAAACGTTTTTCAATGACAAGTTCAATACTATCCTCTTAAAAAAGAAAGACTTATAAACTTATATAACCTAATGTTAACATTAACTTTACTCTTTCTGAATACCTAATAAGGCCTTCTGTCTCATGACAAAAACACATGGGACCATGCAAGTAGACTTGGATGAAACATGCAGATGGCTTGTAATTGCTTAAGCAATCATAAATCTGCTTTTTACCAAGATTACAATGCTTGACTGTGTATTAATAGTGTTTTAATAACTAATTTCTGAGGCTTTCAAAAGTCTAGAATCCAGCCATTCGCCTGACTTAACTAGTTTGTTATTTTAGAATACTTTAGGTGAAACTATCTGAAACAGTTAAAAAAATCCCAACAATCCTTTTCACACTTTTTTTCTGGCTCCTACTGTTTCTTCTCATAAAGCACCCCCTTCTCTGGTATTCTGGAAGGTTTATTTCAGTCAGCTTCTGTTATTTGTTTGGGTTTTTTTAATGTCTGATTAGAAATTTTTTCTTTGCTTATCATGCCAATTGCCAACACAACACATTGAGGTTTCACAAAGCAGAACATAAATACTTTTGAATAAGGAGGTGGTTTCAGACAGGAATGAAAGAAAAAGAAAGCCTTTCACAAGCCTCAGACACAGTAATGATTCCACATGTGACACTTGCGTAGCAGGCTTGTCAGAAATTAGTTACTTCATAGTAACAGGATTTGCAAGGTCTCAATATATCAATTTCAAGTCTCAGCCTTGGGCTCAAGGCTCCTCTCCCTTGGACACAAACTTAATCCCATTAGCTGGCATCTTACCCTCAACTGAGGATGAGCTGTTAGAACTGAGCACAGATATTCCAAACATCCACTGCATCTCTCTCTGGGGAAGAAGTTACATGCCCAACACAGCATCTCATGTTTTCCATTGAACCATAGCTTTTCATCTTTCCTCATGGCTCCGGAACTTGGAAAAGCTTCCTCATAAGGCAGGTGCTCCTTCTCTGTCTCACCCCATTGCTGTTGCAGCAGCTTCTAGGTACAACCTTAGAGCAAGTGCAGCTGCTGCCCCAGGAGGCACTGCTGTCCTGTCAGTAAAGTAAACGTCTAAGGGTTTATATTAAGGCTGCATGGGAAATAATGCCTTCAAAAGTGGATTTGCTTGACTGTCACAAGGTTCAAAATCTGTTTGAAACACAGAACCCTACTCAGGGTTTTTATTCTGAAACATGAAGACTATAGTTGAAGAGTGTTAGGTAGAAACAGTCCCAGCTTACAACCACTTTCCTGTCCCATTCAGGTCAGAAATCTGAAAACTGTCTACCACATTCCATGAGATATCATACCTCAGTCAGTTGTGGTTTAGCTATCTTGGCCAAAATACAAAAATATTTCTTTGCTTATACAATGTGGAATTGTACTTACCAAAGGCAGTGACAGAAAAGGGAGCAACTTTAGCCTAGTGTAAGCAACCAAACAGAAAAGAGTCTTAAGCTTCATTATCATCTGTCCCCTATGACTCCTTAAACCCCTAGACTTATTTGCTATTCTAGGCTTGGCTTTGATTAGAAATTCCATTTTGGACTGGAGAAGAAGACTTCCTATCAAGTCTGGTATGTACATTCCTAAAAAGGAGGACTACTTTCAACTAATTAACATTCTCTAATGGCACAGCTATTTTGTCAGAGGATTCATGATCAGCTCTAATTTGACTTCTAAGTAATTATTAGAGCAGCATGACAGTAATTACGTTAGTTGTGAACATAGCATTTCCCAAGAGCTGGCTGGGCTTGAAAGCTGCAGCTTCATGTTGCCTTTCCCAGAAGGCAATGAATTGTAAGCAAATGCTGCTCTGATATCACACCTCCCCTCCCCCCCCTTTTGTTTCTTGTACAGTCCTCAAGTGGGACAAGAGGAAGAATTCTTTTCAGACAACAGAATGAACAAATATGATTTCAGAGACCTTTTCCTCACACTCTATTTTAGGCTAAGACACCTTAGGAGACTTTTTTTTTTTCACAGAAAAGCTACACTGCATTCCTAAAATAAGTTCAGAAGTTTACAGAAAATATGCACTACAGTTTGGTTGATAGACTGGAGACGAGACATTTCTTTCTTTTATATTCTGTATCATGCAAGAGGTTATCCTCAAATTAAAGTCAATGCCCTACTTGAGTCAAGCATAAAAAATGTGGCAGGACTAAACCTTTTACTTATTAAGCAATTCTTCAGGCAACTGTCACACAAGACGCTCCACAGCCTATGTTTACTCTTTCCACTGGTGAAAAAGCCCAGGCTCAACCCATGTCAGAGCCTGAATTAAGACTTACAACAATAATCACAAGACCTAAGTGGTTAGACATCTTCTTAACTCCAAATTAGCAAAATAATGAGTTTGCAAAATACTACTTTTCTATATAAGATCTGAATACAACAGTCTCTAAAAGCAAGTTGTGGCTATTATTGGAGAAACGCAGATACTGCAAAATAATCCACTGTAACGTCATGTCTTTCTTCTGTTCCCACCATCTGCTAAATCAAACCAAACCTGAGAAATCCTAAGCTGTTCTAACAGCATCAAAACTTTTATCATTCACTTTGTAACAAGTTGCAGGTGTATACTGAGCAAGTGAATGACTCCCAGGTCTGTATCATTCCCTGCATTAGCAAAACTTGAAGAAGAAACTCCTTTTTTAAGTCATCAGCCTGAACCCCTTCAGTTGCACCTAGCTCTACATTTTAATAACTTAGTTCTAAAATAAACACTTTATCTTTAAAAAAAAAAAGGAACTGATAAAAGCAACTTGAACATCAGAGAGCAATAAAAAAAATTCAAGTGTGAAGTTTTGCCATATCTAAAAAGTACATAGGTAAGTAGTTTTCTTAAGCCGTTACTACATTTTTTTGTTATTATGTTTCTTGCAGGAATTCCAATTTTGAATTATAAACAAGGATTCCTAACTGCAGACCTTCTAATTGCAGTTTCATATTTTAAAAATGGCTTGCTTAGATCTTTTGTAGAAGAAATAGACTACACACTGCACAAATGTGCCAGCATTAACATTCTGAGAACGTTTTCCTGCAAAACGAGACATCTATTCCTTTACGAAACAGGCTGCAAGAAAAGTGAACAGACTTAGTGACTAAAAAAGATCACTACTTTCATCCCCACTTTGCCTTTATGAAACTGAGCACATTTTCTGGACGGATAACATAGCTTCCAAAAATTACAGAGGCGCAAGCTATAAATGAATCAGATGAGAAGGTAACTATAATAGACCTTCATAGCAAAAGGCAAACCAAAGTCAACAGCTCAGAAGCTAATCTAAGAAATTTTCAAAGGTTAAATAAGTAAGATAGTTTTAACTTTCAGAGCTACTTAAACTTTGAGTGAACAGTTGCAAATTAAAATTACTTCAGACATTTACATGGCTCTAAAAACAACATGCTGGTTACATCACAAATTAAGCTGAAGAACTATGAGTTCTTGTTACACTGGTGGTCAGGGAGTGGTCAAAAGATCATTTACTACTAGTATTTCACACACATAGTGTACAAGAGTGAAGAAATGAGGGGGCAGATGAAGAATTCCCTAGGTCACATACTGTCCAATGCCTTTCAGTTTTACTGAATTATTTATCTTTTATTTAACTTTATAATGAGTATGATTATTTTGGTCTGTCACTGGTGGTGACTTCATGTTTTGCACCAAACTTTATTTGGTATCAACCACCAAAAAAAAGAATACATATATATAATAGCTGGATTTAAATGCCCAAAGTGACAAAAATAACAAAGTAGGGCCTGCTCCAAAGTATGAATTTGCAAGAGAGGCTTTACGACCTGAATCAAAGAATTTATTTAAATCTTTGAAGAACACTGCAGGATTCAGAATCAACCTGATTTCATACTTTTTAAAGCTTTCTTCCTACAAAACATAACAAACATTAAGAAGCCCTACAACATGTATTCATTTACTTGGAAAATTGAAAAATTGGAAGATAAACCATGCTACTAATTCACAGAATTATGTCAGAACATAATTAGAAACTAAACAGACACTATTCAAAATTAGTAAATACTTCATGGCTCAAAGGAACAATTTTCATATTGCAGACAGTTCCTGTGTGCTTAGTTCCAAAGAAACAAAAAATAGTCCCATGGCTCTAGCTGGTACTCATTTGATATGCAAGTAAAATTCAACTTCTATGTATCATCTATACATAGACATTAAGGTCTATGTTAAGCAAGCATCCTTGTCAATATGGACTTTTCAAGTATTCAAAATTCCTTTAAATGTAAAAGATACTGGCAACCCTGGAACCTTGCCAGGTCAAGCATCTGCAACTACTGAACACAACTGACTTTCAATATCAAGCTCTTAAGCTGTTTCCTGAAACAGGATGCATTTGTCTACATAGTGATTGTATATTTATGCTTACAACTCC
This sequence comes from Brachypteracias leptosomus, assembly GCA_013401335.1. Taxonomy (NCBI): domain Eukaryota; kingdom Metazoa; phylum Chordata; class Aves; order Coraciiformes; family Brachypteraciidae; genus Brachypteracias; species Brachypteracias leptosomus. Next base: position 30,660 of record VYZX01026017.1, read on the forward strand.
CCCCCTAAAACCACCCTTCTATACTTTGGGAAACTAGATGTGTATTTCCTTCAGAGACCTAATGCCATGATAGTAATAGCTAAAAAAACACCCAGAAAAAATATTCATTAATTGTAAAGTCAGAGCAGAATTTCAAGTCTAAGCACAAATAATTCAAAGAATCACTATAAATGTATTCTCTTACAAGAAGTTTGCAGTTATCCCTTAAAAAACCCAAAAAAGCAGCAAAATGCCTGCTTCCTTTCCTTGGTGATACACTGCCACAAGCATAAAACAGACTTGCAGGATTGCCATTGCAATCTTCTCACAGTACACAGCAAAACCTCTTTATAATTTCTAGTTTAAAATGGAACAATTGGAATCAATTTGGTCTAATAAAAGAGCAAACCACTCCACAAGTGAGGAGAACAGTTTGATTTTGCCTAAGTTTGCTGAGAATTAAACAAAGAACTTCCTGGTGCTCTACAATTTTGAATATAATTATAATCTGTGTACAATTGCAACAAACTGGCATTACTTTTAAGAATGGAAATATTAATGTACCAGCTTATCTTAAAGAAAGTGACAACTTTGTTTAGAAATTATGAGCCTGTTTAAAGCCATGATTTGCTGCATATAAGTAATACTTATTGGAGGTCAGACTTTTCTACTTGGTTCATATGTTCTTCATGTTTAACTTTGTATATAGCTGGAACCAGGGTGCTTTCTAGCTGCAAAGTTTATAATCAGCTCAGGCAGATTTTTAAAAGAACAAAAATGAAATTTTAATTTAATCAGTCCCAACCGCTGAAGGAAGTCTACCTGACTTGTGGCGTTCAACACCATCTGTGCAAACTGACTCTAAATTTAAACTGCCTTAATGGGCTTGCTTGTCTTCTGTGAGAGTAGAATCGAAATGCTACTAAGTACAGCTCTAATGTAAGTCCTGTGAGTGTGTGGATGATGGGAAAAGGGGAGATGGCTTTTAAATCAAAAGTACTTTTCTATCCAGGAGTTTAGGCTGATATTTCAGCTAACAATATATACCACATCCACATGGCTGGCACCATCAACATACAGAAATACCATTAAAAATGCTTTTCCTAAAGTTATTCTACCCAAAGTTTCGGTGCTTTTATTTTTAATCTTTCATTGTTACGTCCCTTTCCATATTTCTGAAGTCTTCCATGGCTTTCTTAAATTCCTTTTTGCAAGTCTCTCCCATTCCTCCCCTCCCACCATATTTGAAAAAGTAATGCTTTTTTACACACGCAACGTACACCATCAAATGTTAGTGTAAACGTAACAATTCTCTTGCAGGTATGTCAGAATCTGAAAGCAGTATCTGCTTCCTCAGCCTAAGATGTATTGTCCAGGGAAGAAACAAAATTCATTGTGGCTCTCAATACTTGGAGCAGATCAAATAATTGGAAAAGTAATTTTGATTTTTACAGTTGTCATTCTTCTGTCATACAGAAGCTCGATTTATAAATTTGTAATCTTTACTTCTGTATCACAGTCTATGTAAGTTCTTAAACAGGTATAAAAACAAGAAAATACCAGATTATGAACTTAAATTATTTGTCAAAAGATTCCTTATGGAAACTAGCATCCTGATTCTGTAAGCCTTTTCATATACCTTCTTGGAACTGGTGCTAGAAAATCCTGGTGCCAATTTATCAGAACACAATCAATGACAAGATACATCATACCTAGTTAACCTTCAGGACAATCTCCCAAGCATTTGAAAAGACAACTTAAATGGCTGCACTGAGCTTCATAATTGGTCTTGCATTTACCATCATATTAGGGAGGGTCTGGTTTTGGAAAGATGGCTTCAAGTGTTTCACAGAAATATTTAAGTGGTTAGACTCACAACACCATAAAAATTGTTGATCTCATTCATTAGTGACATCTTAGGAAGAATGGGGAGTTCCTAAGAACAAGCAGAGTTTTTATAGGCCTTGCATGAAGTTTACATTTCTTTTGCAATACTTTTTTCAAGCATTTGAACAGAAATAGACACTGACATAATTTTCTCCCTCTTAGTTTATTAACTTTTCATACACATTCCAAAACACTAAGCTGCCCATCTGCCTCAACATGCACAATGAGCAGCTTGGAGTATTCAAATTAGTTTCTTGTACTGCTGGAAGTTCAGAGTGTAACTTGCAAGAACAGTCAGCTCCAATGCACAGTATACTAATAGTCACTACCATAGAGCAGATACCGTTAGTGTGCTGAGCAGAGATATATGCTGTAAGAAATACTATCAAAAAGTTAAATTGCATGTCATGGCACATCTGCACACAGTATTTAAGAAGGGAGGGCTTTTAATGTCATTTCAACATGACTTGGAAAAGAAACTGTGAAATGAAGTCACTGTTGTCAATCCTCTTCAGAACTAGATTCATCTTCCTGATCAGAGAGCTCGGCTACAGGGAAGCGCAGGATGGCTGCCACCCCTGTCAGCTGGCCAAGCTGCTCTCCAGACACATGAAGGCTGGAGAAAATGCGCACTGTGCCCATGTTCTCCCGCACGCTATCTACCAATTTAACATATCGGGCACGCGTAGCCACATCCTGGTGCCGGAAAAGCTCATCACTGATCAGCAAGGTATCGATGGCCATGGCTTCATTGGCCTTCTCCACATGTTTTAGACCGTAAAAAGCCCGGTCAGGCTCATGCTGCAGCATTTTATAGAAGTCATCCAAGGCTTTGACCTCACCAGCTGCCTTAGTGTCAGAGAGACGGCTAGTTACAGCTGGGTCGCAGAGGGCTTCCTTCAATGCATATTTATGTCCCGAGGAAGAGTGGACCTGGAATAAAAGAAGTCAGAGGTTTGTTTTTTTTAAATAAAAAGGACCATTTTCTCAATTAGCCAGTCACAAACAGCTTCTACTACATATAATATTTGCCTTGATAATTACTGAAGGAAGTTATCTCTTTCTTGAAACCTATATGATTCTTTTTTTAAAGGATTTATTGCGCAACCCAAAGCCCACAACTAATCCCTTCAATTGTATTTTAATAAGTATAGGAAAGCTGTTTCTCTTACTCAAAATCTGGATTAAATATGAAAGCTGTTGCAGACAGTCCCCAAGGTAAGACCACTTGAAACTACTGAAAATATAAGCCTTAAGCCTCTTCCTTTAAAGCATTCAGTAGGAGGAAGACCTCTTAAGACTGTAGACATACAGTGCAAGAGTCTTGCACAACTGCATAGCTACTATGCTTGCAAAGCTATGAAGTACATTAAAACTTTTCACACTTAATATTATCGCTTTGCTACAAATGCAGAAGGAGGCTTCGAGGTGCAACATTTCTCCTAAATGTTGTGACCATTAAGCATTGGGATATGCTTCCTCACACCCCCCAACCTTTTGCAAGCATAGATTACACAGCCTACCCCAATTAAAAAATGATACAAGTATCCTTATGAAAATGAACATTTACTTTAGGCTTTGAGTCTGCTTAATTCAGTGAAAGCAAAAACAACCCACCCACTCAAACCGGTGAGATGGCATAGAATCAGGAAAAAATGCTATGATCTGTATAAAAGAAAATTAACTAAACTAGACCACATCTAGGTGCTTTTTTTAAAAAAAGCTTTAGAAAGCTGTTATTAAACATGCATGCTATACACTATGAGATTAACACTACAGTTAAACTATTTTCCAACTTGTACTTCATTCTAATTGAAGATTAACTATGCCTTCATAGGGAGTCTGAAATATTGAACAGTTTCTCTACTTCACATTAAGGTATCCTAGGAAGGAACCACTCCTGTATCTTGCCTAACTACCTCACAGTTTGGGTGGCATGACAATAATTTCCTGATGATGCTTAATTTTTTTCTCTCTAACACGAATTATTTCCCAACAGCCTTTTAATTATCTTCGGTTACCACAGACAATTCTTAAGCCTCTTTTTGCCTAGTTTAGAGGCTGTTTAGCTCCTTACCTGTAGGAACTTGGACCTGTTCTCCAGCAGAAGCTTGTTGTCACTCTTGACCGCCTGCTGGAACATGTAGTCACAAAACTGCTCCCGTACAAAGCCTGGACTAGCCACCAGCACACACTTCACCACCTCAAAGTTGATATGCCGCTGGATGGCCTGCATCACTTGCTCGTAAAACCGCTCCAGGGCCCGGTCGTGCTGACTGCAGTTCCCTTTCCGCTTGCGGGGGATGTTCACCTCCACCTTGGCTCGGGTGAGCGTCATGCTTGGAGTGACCAGGCAGACGTGAGCCAGCCCTTCTTGCATGACCACGGCTGCCACATCGGCGCTCCAGGCTGGGTCGCAGGCCTGCTCGATGCGCTCCAGCACCACGCTGTCCCACTGCTTCTTTGCCAGCGTGAACTGCCGGTTGGGCTCCAGCTCGATGGTGTGGTAGGCCCCCATCTTGACATACTCATTCTCTTGGATATTAGTGCCCTTGACCCGCAGCTGACAGGCCTGTGAGTCAAAATCAATGGTCTCCACAGAGAGGGTGAGGGTGGTGCGGATGCGGTTGCTGCCCACGCTGCCCGTGGCCGACTCGGTCTGCACCTTCCGGATGGTGGAGGCCCGAAGGCTGTCACCCACCTGCAGCAGGTTGTAGGTGTGCCACATGTCCTCGGGCTCCTCGGGGATCAGCGTTACCTGCCCCGCATTGTCCTTCTCCAGGTCCTTCCTCACCAGCTTCATTCTGGCGGTTTCGCGCGCCGCTACCCCCCCTCGGCCCCCCCTCAGCCGCGGCGGCGGCGGCCACCAGCAGGTCTGTCCCGGGAGGCGCAGCGGCGGGAACCGGCGGGCGGCAGGGTCGGCGGGAACCGGCGGGGGCGGCTCTCCCCACTCCCCAGGCCCGCGGCTGAGGCTCCGGCACACGCGACAACGTCCCGCGGGGCTCCCAGCCGCCTCCTCTCCTCTCCTTGCCCCGCACGGCGCGCGTGTGCGGTGCCCGGCCGCCCCAAAGGCGCATGCGCGCCGACCGCGCNGCGCGGCAGGGCGGGAGAGGACGCTAAATGGGTGTGTGTCCCAGTTGCCGTTTCTCCGGGGGAGGGGGGGGACACGGGCCCGCGCGGGTCGTGCCCATTTAGCTCTCTACACGGACGGTTCAGACTTGTAAAGGCTCTAACAGAGTACCTCACGTTTGAAGAGAGAGAGGGAAAAAAAGACCTTGAAACTAGGTAAATAGAGCGAGAAAGAGATGAGAAAGGGGCGGCTTACGAGCCCGTTCCCTGGGCGTGGTGAGTGAAGGCCGCGGTACCTCAGGGGCGGTCCTACCAACGGCTCCCGGCGCGTGAAGGAGGCGGCTGGTCGGGACACCGTCACCGAGTGACGTGAGAATCAGACCCAGGGAATATCAGAACCTGAACTGTTATTTTTGACATTCCTCTTTAACCAAAAACTTCTAAGCTGAAGTCAGTTTAACTTCCAAGTTAACACTTTGGCCTGTACTGAAACTTGACCTGCTTCCTGAGTCTACCAGTTACTCATTGAGTTCTGAGAACCTTCAGGGGCTGATTTCAAATGATGTTTGATGTTGACAAATATAAGTAATATGCCTTGAAAAACCACACAGATTAGTTCAGTGATACTTGTGCAGAAAAGGTACCTGAACAATTAACGATGCAGCTCAATTTGCAGCCTAGAGAAAGTTAACAAGCCAGAAATAGTACATAAAAAAGATAACATCATTATGCAAGTACTGCAGCTTATTTTGAAATGGTGTAGAACACTGAAAACTCATTTGAGAATGAATGTTACAAATTTAGAAAGAATGAAGAAAAGAACAGAATAAAGTCTGCATGAAGAATGGTTCAGAAGAACAAAAAGTACTTGAAAAAGTAGACAAACTAATGTGCCATGGTAAATGTAGCAGAGCAGCTGGAACAGACATAGTAAGTTTGGAATGTCTACACACAGTTTGATAACCGAGAAACTAGAGGACATCCTCTTACAGATGAGGAAGTGGCACGTTTAGAATTATTAAAGGAAAGTTTCTGGTTTCTTTTAGTTATTTCCTTTTTAAAAAAACAGCTACACTGGATTATGGAATTTGCTGACTTGGAAAGGCTTTGGAGTCCAAGATTTAATGAGATACAAGGCTTTGGAGTCCAAGATTTAATGAGATACAAGGCTTTGAGCGAAAATCATCCCATGTCTCCCGTTATGGTGTACATATAAATTTCTCTCAAGTATTTAGCACTAGTCAGTTGTGACAGGGCACTGAATCCAGATCTGGCCCAGTAATGTGCACTTCTTGTTTCTAAGCTTAATACTGATGTAAAAACAACTTTATCAGATATTACATAATAGCATTTATTAATGAGATTCTTCCTGTGAGTACACACGCTTAACTCTGTTCACAGGAGGAAGCTGGACCACCCAAGGGAATATAACATAACCACACATATAAATAACTGTTTGTTTAATTTGGGCTTGTACATACTCATAATTCTGTATTAATGTTTTGTGTTTTAGGCAGAGAGTATGCATTCAGCTTTTCTTTAGGTGTTCCTTTCACTTATCTATGTAAATGCTGCATGGTGAATTTATGGTGGATTTTCTTCTTTATGTTCTTTATTGCAAGGGTTGGCCTCACACTACTCTTTCAAGAAAAATTAACTGTAGTGCACATTTACCTTCCACGTTAATACTTATTTCATTTTTTATTCTTTTGCTGCTCTGTATTTACAAACTGCTTGCTGTTTCCAGTCTAATTTCTACAAGCAGCCTCACATCACTGGAGATGCAGTAGATAAAGGTTGCAAGTAGGCATCCAGTACCATCCAGTAGAAAATAAACATCCAGTTTGTGTGAGCAGGTTATTTACTGCACAATCCCCCCTAACCCCCCAAAAAAAACCCCAACCCAAAATAAAGAATAACAACCTTGAAACAAAGTTGCTGTTCAGTGTATTAAGTTGACTGGTGGTGTAGAAGGACACATTTTGAGATGTGATGAAGTCCTTTCTCAAACAAAAAATCATGAGATTTTATACAGTTATGAACAGTGATCCACAAGTATTTAGTGGCAACTGTAAACTTCAATGATATATCTGTAATCAGCAAGACCAGTGTTAACTTATAAAGGAAAAAGTTTACTAGTAATGATGCTCTGCCTGCTCTGATAAAAGTAATAATTTGAATATGTAAAAGAATGAGCAGTAGAAGAAAAACAACTTTTCCAAAAATTCAAGAACAATCTAACTGGAAGTTCATACCAATTTTGCTAATGGCAGGGAGAGAGATGAATTTGAACCCAATAGAGCCAAAACAATTGGATACTTTTAGCTCTACATACAGTTTCAACGTAGAAGTTCAAAATTATGGGGTCTGTTCAGTCTTGGTAAGAGATTAAGTGTAGGCCCTGACAGTTCTTGCCATTTATCACTTTAAAAAAACAGTTCTATAGATACTAATAATTACAGCGTTTTATCATCTATTTTCGAACCTTCTTAGGCACAGTGCAAGTCAAGATAAAAATGGCAATAGCATATGTCATAGGGATTTTGGATCCCTGCTGTTTTTTTAAGATTATTATTTTGAAAACATTTTAGATGTGTTGCCCTACATCTTCAGGTCTTGATCAGCTGCTTCATGAGGATGGTTTGTGTACAGGTCTTAGACAAGGAGAGGTTCATAGGCAATCCTCTCTTCCCCATATGATAACCATTTTAGCCAGAATTATGCAAACATGCTCAAGTCCTGGATAAGAAGAACTACTGGGAAAGAATCTCAAATACAGGGGGAAGTCAGCTGAGAGATGTTGGACATTATTGTTGCAAAAGCAAATTAAGATAAGAGATAAAGGTGGAGAGGGAAACGGGAAAATTTATTTTTTCATGTTTTCCCTTTATCCTGTGTCTGTCCCACCTCTGATCACTCTGGACAGAGACCACTTCATTTTCTGCATACAGTTCTGTCTTTATGATTACTGGTCTTTTCTAATATAAAGATGAATACTTTCAATCAGTACCAACGACATGATCATCACCAATGAGGAGAGAATTCCAAGAGGGAAAAGGCTACATGTAAAAGTCTGAGCAAGGAAGTATTGAAAAGTAAGGAACCCTTTGGATTAATTTCTTCCTTCCTCCTCTGTTGAGAAATAGGGCTGGAGAAAACTTCAGCAGCTGCTTAGTAAACCTCTTACAGTGAGGCCAGGTGAAGTAAACTTCAACCTTCCCTCATAGGTATTTATCCAACTTCATCAAAACTTCCAATAAAGGAGATGATGCAGGGGGTGAGGGGTTTTTTTTGGTTGGTTGTTCTAGCAATTCATCACCTTAAAAGTAAGCAAGTTCTTCTGAATATTCCCTAAGTTTTTTGCACAGTAAGTTACACTGATTTTCTCCTCTCCTTTGTTGGACATGGACAACCAACTATTCATCAACCTCTTTATAAACCAACATACACGATTTAGAAAGTCATGATTTGTGCTCTCACAAAACTAAGAAAACATTGACATTTAGAAGAATGTTCTCTCTAATAATACTTTGGCAAAAATAAGTATTTGAAATGCTCAACACTGTGGCCTAAGTTTTCTCTCTTCTAGATAAACAAGCCTAACTCATTCAGTCTTTCTTCACAGATCATTTTCCTCAGCCCTTACCAGGCTTGTCACTTCTCTGTGCATGTCTGCCTGTGTGTCTGCATCTGTCAGACTTCCTATACTGAAGACTCTTAAGAGGCCTTACCAATACCAAGTTGAATGAAAAAAAAAAAAAGTCGGTATAAATACAGAAACATACATCTTTATGCAGCTCCTTTATTCTAGATTGCTTTTGCCTGCTAGTGCATAGCAGATTATTTCCTTTTTTAAAAAAAAAAAAAAAAAAAATTAAGAAAGAGGAGTTTGTAATTAACATTTATTTTTAATTCAACTATAATTCTAAAACTCCTTATTTTTATGACATTTTGACTTATGTAGGACTACTGCTCCTATTTATCTGAGACAATTTGAATCTCATTGATGGTATCTGTGATGCTTCCTCCTGTTTATAAGTGTGTTCTATTTCACACCAACTTTTTAAAAAAGAAAATAAAGCCAAACCAACAAAAACTCATAAGCCCGTGACAGATCTGGATGGAACCCACCCTTAAGATGTTCTCCTATCTGACAATAAACTTTTTTGTCCTTACTGGAGGATTATCTGTTAGTGGTACCAGCGGTGACTTTATAACTCTGAGGGGAAGTTGTGGCATGCTAAATTGTTGCCACTTCACAAAGCCTCCTTCTGTGAAGGAACACAAACAAAAGCATATTTTGGAGAATATCACTGTGTAATGAAAGCAATAAAGACATCTGCGAACAAGGGCTAAATATGACACACCAAAGTACGACACTAAGATGTTCACATTTTCCTGTATCTGTTCTTGCACAATAAGCACAGAGCAAAGAAGTTAAATACGTAGTCTTGCCTTTTCCCTACTTGCTGCCGCTTGCATTTCGCGATTCTTATGAAACTGATTTCTTCCTCTTGCAGACTCAGGTTCACTATATGCTGTTTGCCAGCACAAAAGCTGCTGGGGAGCTTGGTGTCAAAGTTCACAAGCACATGAATTCTATCAGTGCTTTAGCCTCTTTCCCACTCCTTGGGTTCCCCTGATTTCACATCCAGTGTTAATACAGATTGACTAGCTAGCAAAATTGTTACTTGCTGTACTTGTTTTACTAACAATGACTGAAACCCTAATAGGAAATATTACATATTTCATCTCCGGATGAACTAATATTTCCAAAGTTAGTTGGATGTAGTGAACCACTTCCTCACTTCCTCTTCTACCACTCAGAACATCTGAAAGTCAGACAGAGGAAAACAGAAAAGCTATCCTGATTTAAAAACAGTTACCAGGTGCAACTCTTTTTCCCAAGTCACATTCAGTTAGAGTATTTCTTGTCACCCATTCATCCTCACCTAGCAGCCTACCCCCCTGGTTCTAAGATCCGTTTAAGGATTAAAATTCCCGGAGAGAAGCACACCGAGGAAGTCCCTCACGGGCTCCAGCTGGAGCAGCTGCGGGCAGGACATTCCCGGGGCAGGGGCAAGCGGAGGGACTGAGGAGAGGGGATGCGGTCCCGCGGGTGCCAAACCCCAACCTCTTTATACCCCTTCCCGCGGAGAGCAGAGCTCTTTCGGGACTCGAGTCTTCAAAGCAAGACAGAAAAGGGGCTTTCCTCACCTGTCAGCATCCAGTAGGCGGCAGCCATGCCTGGGCTCCTGTTTGCCCGGGGCTGGGAGCCGGGGCCGCGGGCAGGGGTGGCGGGAGCGGTGCTGACTCCGGCGCGCCCGGCAGTGCTGCGCGGCTAGTGGGCTTCAGTGCTCTGCACCGCCCGTCCGCTTTGCAGCCGACTTAGGCATTTCCTGTTTGTTATTAAGTCTTTACGTTTTTTCTTCGCATCAAGAAGAATTTAGCTTCCTCTCCCCGCGCACAACTTTCCTCCCCCCACCCCCAAGACCTCTGAGCTTTGGAAACCTCCCCGTAGAACTAACCCAGCGCTAAGATGTACAAATAAAGCCAAATCTCCCCCCGCAAGCCTCCGGCTTCAGCCCTCGGAGAGCACAGCAGACCTTAAAGGGACATCTACCCGCTCATAATTAATGAATAAGAGTTTCCCGCCAGCCAGGCCCCTTCCCAGCAGAGCGGGAGAGAGCGAGGCGTGCTCCATGGCCACCTTTCTTGCCCTTTGTCAGGAGAAGAAACACATCATTGGGGTAGGGGGTGTGTTTGGCTGGTCAGGTTGGATTTCTGTTACACCACCCCTTAAAAACTCACTCTAGGGCCCGTCATTTGCCTGCAGGAGGAAGCCAGCCACCCCGTCCCCATTCTCAGTGGCTCTGGGGATGCAGTAACTCTTCGAACAGTTGACGATTTTCTTGAAGTTTTCACATTTCCCTGTGCTTTGCTGCATAGAGGAAATATCAGACAACTGCCTTTGCCCTATTCTGCTGAACATTTGCATGGCATCCATTCCCTCCACTGCGCCCTGAGTGGCTTTATTAATAAATAACCAAATATATTGCAAAGGTAATCATCAGCCAGGTTCAGACCTGTGAGAGGGATTTTCAGGGTTCATTAAACACTCTACAAAAAGGAAGTTTGCAGGACTCTTTGTGTTTGCCACAGTAATCCTCAAGTGGAGTGACTTCCCTTCACCAGTGTATGAGTTCTTGCAGTAGACCTGGTGAAAATAATTTTGTTTTTCGTAAAACAAGAGAACCCATGGTGCCACAAGCAAGAAAAAGAGAAATTATAATACTCTATAAGGACTTGGAGATCTTGGTGCTACTAGGAAAATCCTGCATTTATTCTTTGAATCAGAGCAAAGAATTTGGTGACTAAGTGGAAGTTAGTGGAATTTTTGTAAGTTCCTCTGAGGCTAATGAACTACAGCTGTTAATCATCACTATAATAGCTAAATAGATCTTCCAACTTCTGTCTTAATTGTATGAGAACAATTTGGTTGCATCTTTACTTGTACATCTCTGGAAATATTAGAAAACAGTGCACAACTCCATAGCTGGATTTAAGAGCAAAGGTCCTCATTAAGTAGTAATTTATACATATGCTTGCCTTTACACATTATAAAATATTTTTAATTACCACAGTGGGACTACTCAAAGTTGATGAAATTAAGCACAAGTGTAACTTTTGCTGAATGAAGATCTGAGCTCTGTTGGTACCTGTTTAGAAGACGAGACATATTTTTCCATAATATTAAAGGAAACCAAAGTGACATTCAAACGAAAAGAAGACTGAGATTTTGGAAAAAGCTGTGATTTAATTTTTTGCAGGTGGGTTGTGTTACTACTGCCAGTTTTACTCCAGCTTCAAAGGTGGCAATAACTTGCTGTGTTTTTTTGTGTTTTTTTTTAAAAATAAACAACACCCAAATCTTTGTATTCCCTTTCTGTCACTATACTTCAACTAAATGCACATTGAGGAGTTGAGCTTGCATTCAAATCATAGTGAAGGATTTCTTTCTGAAATACAATTAACTATGCCAGAGGAAGAAACAAGGAAACTATGAACTTTCACCTGGATTAAAATAATCACTTCAAACATGTTTGAATTATATGTGATATTTGGTATGTATGTGGGGAATGTATATCATGTTGGAGAATAAGACTTCTTGAGAATGAAAGGAAACATTCCTGATGTAGGGTTATTCCTAATTTATTACAAATGATTCTTGGTATTATTATTTATTTATTTATTTTTGTGATGGTGCATTGCGTCAGGCAATGTCAAGAGGAAGATTTTAGAAAAGATGAACTGCTGGACTGAGCTAGCATTTCTTATTAATTTGCACACATTCAGCACAGTAAAATACACTGCAAACTTACAGACCACGATTTGTTTTAGAATGCCAAACTAATTCAGAAAAAAGCAAGTTTTATTGCTCGTAGAATAGCTGCTGCATCTTTTCACAGTCCTTGTTTTTTTGGATGCAACTGTTTAAGCAGCTGTTCATAACGTATCACTAAATGCTCTTCTTGGGAGTTTAAAGTTTTATACATTAGTAGTAAACATATGTATATTAATCTGGAATCCCTAGATGAGGTGTGCTCAGGCCCAGAAGTAGTTAAGATATTAGGTAATTTCAATATCTGCATAACAAGGATCATCAGTTTCAGTGAACTGGAATAGTATAGATAGTCATTAACTATAATGATGGATAGAACAAAAAGGTCAAATTAGTTTAAAAAATATAATTGTTTTGCATATTCTTTTATGCCTTTCTAAAGGCATAAAATGCTAAAAAAAAAGAGCATTTCACAGAATGCTGAGGATTTTTTTTCCTAGTACTATAAATGAAACATGATTTGTTATTTTGAACTCTGCTGCCCAACTCAGTTTCAGCAAAGTATTTTAAAATACCCGTTATAGAATATGTACATTAGTAGCTCCATGGAATCTGATAGAAGTATTTGTGATTAAAGATTAATGTAAAGACTTTGAAAGATTAGATTTTGAAAAGACAACAAAAATTTAAGATATCAGGAAGACCAAATTCTTCTCCCTTCAAGAGGATGTTATTCCTGCAAAAAACAGTGGAAATGCATTCTGTCCCAAAGGTGAGGGGTGAAGGAACAGGAACCAAAGCTTTTCAAATAGTTTCAAGGTCAGATAGTCTTCTAAATAATATGACTGTAATGTACATAGAACTCATTTTACATGGAAATTGTTCTTCCATTCTTCCAGATGATATGAGCAATTTTACCTTATTTTAGTTGTTAGGTAAAAAGGATGTCTAACCTGTAGCACAAGAGAGCGAGGAGTAATGCAAGACTTTGACTTCAAATAGCCAGAAACATGCTTAACTTACTTCCATTAAATGAATTGTATGACAACATCAATAACAGTAAGAGACATAACTAGTTTCTTCAATGTTGACTGTTGTTATTACCCTGTATTATGCACTGCATGGAAAATACTGCAGAGATTGTTCATATAGCTTTTAAGTGAAGATTTATCGTTGAAAGCTCTTATTATCATCTTTGATGGTTTACATTGTACTGTAGATTAGTGACAATTTACGTGTACATTTTTTTCTTACACTTGCTTATTCACTCTCTCCAAGATGTCTTTCAACTTGATTACTCTGCTGTTCATTTTCATAGTCTCCATTTTTTCCTATCTGATTCTAGGACCAGGCTAGAATTCACTTGGCAGGACTTGTGGGGCTGCAGTCTTATTTTTATTATGTCTGAGATACTCACAGGCTCCTTCTTCAAGTACCAGAACTAAGACCTTGCAGGATTTGGTATGGTTCCAGCAATACTCTATGCATAAATCTTTTCATGTTTTACAGCTCAGCTTTTAGCTGATACTTGATATTCTTGGAGAATGCCCATGTTTCTGATCTGACTATATAAACCAGTAGTGCAAATGTGCCCAAAATCCTTTTTACTGTATGGTGGGATCTTCATAAAAATTTTGTTTTTCAGTTTGTGTTAGTTTAATTAATGTTGGCAGGAAATGTTATGGAAAATGCCCTTTGTGTTCTGTGTTAAATTTGTTCCCTAGAGTATCTTTTATGTCTTCTCTATTGGTCTTTTTTTTAGATTATATACCAACTATCATAACTAGTTGTGAACCAAATTAATATACAGTCTGTACTCTTACCAAAATAGAATAGTCTGATTTTCCTTCTTAACAGATTTAAAGTATCTCACATCCTCACTCATGCTGCTTTTCTTTCTACATTTTCTTCGTGTGCGTCTTTTTCAATATTCATCCTAAATTTGTAGAGACCAAAGCTAGCTGTATCACAAAAACACAGGAAGACCAGGAAGACATGAGTTTGTGTGGCATCATTTAATGTTATAAATCTTCCACCAATCTATGATTGTCACTTTATACTCATGTAGAAGGCTTTTTATATTAGAATAGAATTTAAGATACTTGCAGATGATACCTTTACTTTTTTCATAATTTCTTATGCTCTATTTCCTTTGAGTCAGTTTCTTCCAATTTAAATCCTGATTCACAGTTTTCTCCTGTAGCATAGAGATTTTCTGCTTGCTAATTTACTTATCTATTTATCTCTTTATCTATTTACTATGTTAACAATATACCTTTGAGCTCTGTAGTGTAGTACCAGACTTTAACATGAATATATATTTCTTCAAAGTATATGCTACAGATAACGCTAGAAGAACACAAGCTGGTATATCTCTTCAACTTGAATGAGGTACTGATCTCTCTGGCTGACGTATTTCAGCCTTTTTTTGTGTGCTGAGACACTTTTTATTCAGCATGAAAGTCACTGGAGCTATGGTAACTTCAAGCACTGGTAACTTCAAGCACAGAGAGACAGAAGAAATAAATTCATATTTTATAGTACAAAATCAAGGAGCTGAACTAGAAATTGCAATTTGTTTGTAAGATTTCTCATTAAAGGTACATATGACATCCCAGCTAATGTTGGTCTATCAGTGCATTAGCTCCACTGCATTATACAAATGAAATTATTTGAAATGAGGCCAGAATTTAGGGGCAGAGTATTAATTGATTCTTACTATTACCTTGGGATTTCTGTACTCCACCCACACTTCCTTTTATTACAGCTTCTTAACAATTAAGTGTATTTTTTTTAACATGATGACCATAGTATGTTGCATAACCAATATTATTTATTGTCCAGATAGATTTCAATTATGAAACCATATAGAAGAATAACTTACTGAGAGCGCACTGTAAATCATAGAATCATAGAATCATTTAGGTTGGAAAGGACCTCTAGGATCATCAAGTCCAACCTTGAGTGAAAGGAGACTAATAGATGGCAATAATTTCTCAAAATAATCACAGAGTATGCAAAGTTTTACATTGTATTGCATTGCACTTCACAGCTGGTCTGCATAATATAATTACTTATTAATGTCTGGTTACATAAAAAAGGTAGCTGTGAGTGAAATAGCCATGGTGAAAACTCTCAGTTAGTTGTATTTTTTTCTTTCTACTGTACATAGATAAAAACTTTAACTCTCCTCTTTTCTTTGATGCATGCACACATTCCTCTACATTTGTGTGCAACATTTACACTATCACTGCCCAGGCTTTCCTTTAATCTTCATGACCAGGAACATGAGCCTGGTCATGATGCCAGATGTGTGGCACACATTAAAAAACCCCAAACAAACCAAAACCAAGAAAAAACTTCACCAGCACACACATTAAGAAAAATATCCCGATAGTGCAGAAACTCCATCTTTTGGCATGGACTTTTTATTTTTTAACTATGTGATCTTAAGGCAAATTACAAGTTTGAAACAATCCTTCTATAATAAACAACATGTTGCTACTTTCATAGTGGATGTTGCAAACCTGATTCCTGCTTGTTTAGTTTGCTATAGCACTCTGTTTCAGGGTGCTACAATAATTTTTACCTATTGAGACCTGTAATCTGAATCCCCCTGCTCCACCTACCTGTCC
Organism: Brachypteracias leptosomus; assembly: GCA_013401335.1. NCBI lineage: Eukaryota > Metazoa > Chordata > Aves > Coraciiformes > Brachypteraciidae > Brachypteracias > Brachypteracias leptosomus. Next base: position 46,572 of record VYZX01026017.1, read on the forward strand.
ATGTGAATATAAATATAGAAGTCCATATTAGGTTTTATTATCCTATATTGGGTGTTCCAGAAGTAAGATGATTATCAAACACATTGGTAATTCTGATATCCAACCATTTTTTCAAGCCTAGGTATTTTAATGCAAGACAGTGACAGATAAGCATCTCTATCCACCTCTGGGACAGAGTCTGGAACCTTCTGAATGTGAATTATATAGAAATAGTAGAGAGCTGACAGAGAAGGTAATATACATAATTTTATTAGAAGACTAATAAAGCACTCACCTTCAAAGTCAGAGTTACAAATCAGTGTTCTTTTTCACATTGAAAGACTTTTAAAAAAGCATCTCCTATCTCCTAGAGACATATGAAAACCAGCAGGCATTTTCCTAACTGGCTGTGGCATCGTGTGGAAGCTGATACTGTGTACTGGAGAACTAAGGTTTCTTCAGATCAGGAACAGGTAGCATAGCAATAACTTGGGAATGTTCCATAAATGAGCCTTTTTTACCTATGCAGGCTGAGTTAACATAGCTCTTTATGTCATGAGGTGTGCTTTCAAGTAACCAATATGTTAACATGTCTGTCACATGACTGAATACACATGTATATGTTCTGTCACATGAGTACAATGCAGAGATTCCATGATGTACTTTTTAGATGTGATAGGCATGCATGTGATCATGTGATGAAAGAGGGGCTGCCAGGCCCTCTTGAAACAGGGTGACAAAAGACAAGTCAACCAAGACAATTGATTTAGTATGCTGCCTACTCTGTCACCATATCCAAACAGCCTTCAAGTAGCCAGGAGGAGGGCCTTAAATGTGACTGAGTTGTTCTGGTGGTCAGGATCTACTCAGTTATTTCAGGTTAGTTCACTTACACAGGAGTATCCCTAGCTTCATACCTAGGAGAAGGAAATGGAGATCAGGAGTCTCTCATCATCACAATGACAACTTAGCCATCTTGTCAGCGGACTCAAAAGTTAGGGCATTTTCCTGGCATTGTAAAACATTGTGAAGCTGTCCAGACTGGAAAGAGAAATGAATCCAATAAATGCTGTAAACATTAAGCTATTACAGAAAAGACACATAGAGTCACTTCCACCCATGCCTTAAAAGAACTGGTAGCAACTGCATTTTATGAGATGACCAATTTGTTCTAAGCATACTCTGAGTGTGTCTACAGGATCTGTCTCTTTAGAAAAATTGAGGAGAAGAATGTCTAACCTGGAGGTCTGATCCAAACACCAAACTACTCTGGGAGCACAGTCCTAGGCATGCAGAACCAAGATGCTAAATGTCTGGAGAACCTTATGGACTCAAATAGGTTAGTGCCCAAACAGAGTAGCTATGTCCAAGTTCAGAGAAGGGGTGAAAGAAGAATTTCTAGATCACAATTTTGGATTTAAGTACCTGATTTAATTTAGGAATTGCTTTACTAGTATCAGTAGATCTAGATCATTGGGCAAGCATAGCTTTGGGTTTAATTTAAAGAGAGATATTTCTTAGAGTATTTTAATCAAATGGTGGTAATTTTTGCTGATATAAAAATTAAGAAGCTGTGTTCCATTTCTGTAAAATGATCCTTGGGTACAACAAATATAACTTCAGCATTTCCTAGAAATTGTTATAAATACATAGTCATAATGAAAGAGGAAGTTCTGCTCTCTGACAATAGGAGTTTGTGACTAGTAGGTTTTTTTAATATAAACACATCTTCTGTGAGACACAGCAAAGTTGCTCATGCTGCATTATTCTCCTTTCTACCTTATCAGCAACACAGCTAGAAATTAATGGAAGTTATACTATACATGTGTCATTGTTATGCCATTTGCATTGTGTCTAAATACTTTCTGCATATTGTAAAAGTATCATCTGAAAAAAGAATGATGCAGATATTTCCTTCAGTTTGCAGGAATTTGTAACAGGTTTAGAGACCACAACTTACTCAAAACTCAAGGGTTTAAGTACTGGGGCCTGAGTTGTGGGCTCTGAGTTGGAGTTGACCTGTGGATGAGTCACAACCTAACAGAATGTTTTGTTTGCTCCACTGACTTCAGGTTCCAGAGGCAGAACCTGGCCCACCTGTGTTTCTGTGGCTCTGCCCTCACCCAGGTGGTCTGGTCGGGGTGGTGTAAGAGGCCAGGACTATATCAACCAGGAGCTGATCAGTCAGAGGAGCTTCCTGTTGGGGCTGGTTGCATCTTGCTGAGCTGTCTCAGTGGTGTCCTTCCATGTGAAGGGCCACTGAGGAAGACATCTCTGTCTATTGTGTCCAGCAGGTGATGCTGGCACCACGGTGGGCAGTGAAGGAGCTGGTCCTACAGGAACCTATGGCAGGATTGTTTGAAAGAAGACTTCCGAGGGGATGTTGCTGAGTTCAGCATTGGCCAGTGTGATCAGGCAACTGATGACAGCATAAAACGATAACGGCTGAACCAGTACAACAAGGGTCAAGGAGAAGGTTATCTTGTAGGTGGAAATTTTCAGAACTGATGATTATCACTGTCATAAACCAGGAATCCCATGGAGAGCTGTGCAGTGTTGTACTGTGGGGTAGCATTAACTCAGATGATGCAGCACGAATAGAGGCAGCTTCAGAGTGACTTGGGTTTTGTACACAGGTGGAAGTAAAAATCATCATATTTTTTATACATTTGTAAGGTCTAAGGAAACAATTTTTATTCATTTTCAAGATATTCTCCAGTGTAACAAGCATGAAAAAATCAACCTGTTCCTCCAGGCTGTGTAATATGCTTTTTCTTTAAAGAAATTTTGTCACCTTCATCCAAGATGGTTCCTTAGAGACTAGCAGAGTCCAAGCATTGAGTGACCACAATGTGGTTGTTAAAATAGCCAACATATCCGCCAGAGCTAGAGTTAGTTTTGTTAATAAGAGTGTGCTTATTGGTGAGTCACTGGATATGAGTATTATGCCTGGATTAATTTGTGTTTATTGTCTATGGAAATCTTGTTTCTCCAATTGGGCTAGGCTCAGAGCCAAGACCTTGGTTCAGGTCAGCACCTTCTGCAGAGGCTGTAAAGCTAGCTCAGCAATCCAAATAACTCCCTGGGAAACACTTTAGGAGAACATTCCCCCCAGACTCTGCAGCCAAACTAGCCTTTTTGACCTTGTCCAGAACTCATAGGTTGCAGCTTCTTTGGTTATTCAGTCCGGCACCATTAACATGCAATGTAACCTTTACACCTAACATGCATTTATCTGCTTGAGATCTCGTGCTCTTTTAGAACCCTTCCAGGCACTATTGTAAGGTCTCCTGTCACCAGGACATAGTTTACTTTTGACTGCTAGGAGAATGGCATTTGTTTGCTTTCATGAGTGTTCTTATTGAAGTAACATGAATCATAATATTCTTCACCATGTTTGTTCTCATTCCCGTTTCAGCTCTGGGGCTCCCAGCACACGAAGGACATGAACCTGTGTGAGTGCATCCAGAGGAGGGCCTCAAAGATGATCAGGGGGCTGGAACATCTTCCCTATGAGGCTGAGAGTTGTGGTTGTTCAGCCTGGAGAAGAGAAGGCTCCAGGAAGACCTTATTTCAGCCTTCCAGTAATTAAAGGGGGCCTACAGGAAAGATGGGGAGGGACTGTTATCAGGTAGTATAGTGATAGGATGAGGGTTAATGGTTTCAAACAGAAAGAGGGTAGTTTTAGATTATATATGAGGAAGAAATCCTTTACTATGAAGGTGGTGAGATGCTGGCATAGATTGTCCAGAGAAGCTGTGGAAGTGTTCAATGTCAGGTTCACTGGAGCTTTAATTCAACCTAATCTAGTGGGAGGTGTCCCTGTCCATGGCAGGGGGATTGGAAGTTGGTGATCTTTAAGGCCCCTTCCAACCCAAACCATTCTATGAATCTATAATTCTATAATTCTATGATTCCTCTCCTCTTTAGAGTCTCATGGCCTTTTCTGAAAATATTTTACTCATCCAGTACAGAATACATACCTCACAGATGTCAAAACTTTATTTATTCTAGGAATCTATTGCCTGAATTCCCAGCTAAGTCATTATGGCTGCTGGATTGAAAAAGCAGTTTTGATAGGTCTTTGCTGAGATTTTGAAGTATTCTGGAGATGAGATTTTTTTTAACGAAATGGTCTGAAGTTGATATCTCACCAGATTGTCCACCTGACATTTGAACTTTATTAGGTTGGCATGAGCCCACCTCTCCAGACTGTCAAGGACCCTCTGGAAGACATCCCTTCCCTCCAGCATGTTGACCACATCAATCAGCTTGGTGTCATCCACAAACTTGCTGAGGGTGCACTCAATCCCACTGTCCATGTTGTTGACAAAGATGTTAAACAGGACCAGTCTCAGTACCAACCCCTGAGGAACACCACTCATTATTGGCTTCCACTTGGACGTCAAGCTGTTGATTGCAACTCTTTGAGTGCAAACATTCAGCCAGTTCTTTATCCACTGAGTGGTCCATCCATCAAATCCATGACTCTCCAATTTAGAGACTAGGATGTTGTGCAGGACAGAGTTGAAGGTTTTGTTAAAGTCCAGGTAGATGACATCGGATGCCCTTCCCTTATCCACCGATGCTGTTACTTTATCGTAAAAGGCCACCAGGTTTGCCAGGCATGATTTGCCTTTGGTGAAGCCATGTTGGTTGCGACCATCACCTCCTCATTTTCCATGTGCCTTAGCAGAGCCTTCAGGAGGATCTGCTCCATGATCTTGCTGGGCACAGAGATGAGACAGACTGGCCTGTAGTTGCCTGGGTCTTCCTCTTTAGTTGTTACTATAACTCATGTAGACACATCCAAAATTATTTTATGGCTAGTTTTATAGTTACATTTAAGCTAGCCGTATTGGTTGGTTGATTGATGTAGCCAGCCAGTACTTAAAAGCAGCATGAAGACCCTCCTAAGTAGCAAGATAAAGAAAGGGACACAGAAAGAGGGAAATTTAGGCCACAGCCATCACCACACTGCTGTGCTGTGTCACAATACCTAATTTAAAATAAGACAGCCATCTTAGCTGCAGCTTGGCAAGAAGATTCATACTATCATTATGATGTTGAATCAGCATTGTGTGTTTTACGTGGGAAACAGCAAAGCTTTGGAGAAGGGAGCCTTGAAAACTCACAGGATTTGCAGTTGTCAAAACAAAGTCACTCAAACTAAACCAGAAAGAAACTTTGTGACCAATTATTTTTAAAGTTATTAGTCATATGTACAATGCCAAAGGAATTTATGCAACTAGGTATATAGTAGCAGTGTAGGTACATAGTAAGATTTTCTAAAACGGCTGAGATTTCCAGTTAATGAAACCCAGTTTGCTATAGAAATTTTTCCCATGGTATCAGTACATGTTTTTTGTGAACCAATAAAGCTATGAATTAATGTCAAAAACATTAATGGTCATTAATCATTAATGGTGTGGGGGTTTTTTAAATTACTGAATTTTCCCAAATTTATCTTTATATGAAGCTTGATCAGCAAATTGTTAAAGGATTGTTTTGTGAATCAGTTTGATAGTAAATTCATGCATTTAGTAGAATTAAAATTAGAGGAAGTAGTATAATGATGCAATATATGTAATTATACAAGCACAGTAATGATAACATATAATAAAACTGGCTTCTTATAATTAGTTTTAACCATTCTTCATACATTATATTAGGTTGTTTATATTTTTTAGTACTGTTTGGACTGCAGAGACTATTTTGGTGGGAGAAAAAAGATTTGAAATACAGATAAATGCTCAATTTTTTACTCCCTTAAAGCTTTCAAAATCCAGCACATAATATGTTTTCAAAATAACCTAAGATATTCAATCAGTTTGATTTGATATTTTGCATATCAGGTTGTCTGCAGCGCTCTTATTTTACATTAGAGAAGTAATCTACTGCATGTGTTTCAAGACATATTTTATTGTCTTTCTTCTAGGTCTGCAAAATGTGTAAGAAAACCTGCCACAGTGGAGGAATTGTATTTTCAGTGGGATGGCCAAAAAAGTATTTCAGAGTTAAGAGACTTTAAGGCTAAGGGAATTCTCATGGTTGTATAGTCTGACCTTCTGTAGAGTACAGAGTTCTGGTTTAATATTCTCTTTAGGGCAGATGAAAATATGAAGTATATTTATATAATATTAAACAAAATACAATTCTACCAATCTATTAGATAAATTTTAATTCTTTTATCTTAGATCTCTCCAACTCATTAATTGTTGGCCTTTTCTAACAGAGCTCAGAATTTTCAGATAGGACTTCAAATCAAGCCAGTGGGGTTGAAGGAGAAGTTAGAGAACCTAAAAAGGAACAGAATTAGGCTGATACCCATTATATGCAGTTATTAAAATCATTGCTCTGAACATTGCCAGTAACTTTTTTCCAAGCCAGCAGTGGGTAAGATTGACTTAGGTTAACATTTTGACATTTTTCTGTTATGTTCTTGTTGAAATACAGCTTTTTACATGAAAACCAGTTTATAAGCAAGCTCAACATGTTTCATGCTATTAGCAATTGAGTTCACTTATGACTCTATTTTGATTGGTTTTTGGAGATATGATGCAAAATCAGAATTTACAGATATAATGAATGAACACTATATTCTGGGCTACAAATGTAAGTTAATTGGATTGGAGTCCCTCTTTGGGATTTCAAGAGGAAAAGTGAGTGTGTCTTAAAGGATAAGTTTTGCAGTATCTTCAAAATATAAGGAATATTATGAAGAAAAGGACAAAGCAGTATAATCTTACATAGTAGGAGATAAAGAGTTAAGCTATAGATATTAACATAATTAGTCCTATGTTTATTATAAACTCAACCTAGTTTCGTGTTAACAAACATTCCCCAGTATAAAGAGAATACCATGCCACAACTGTAAACATTAACTTAACCTGTGTTAATATTTATCAGAGTTCTACATGTAAAAGAATCTTATTAAAGCATCTGAGGAAACTGATTAGCAGGCATGCATGTAACCGACAGTGAGTAATTTTGACATTTTCTTCTGCCATGGCCTTGCAAAATGAATTCCTAAAAAATTGCGTCTGAACATTTACATAGTCATAACATCCAACAGAAAGGATCTTAGTTCCTGTGAAATAGAATTCTGTTTATTTTTTCTTTTATTGGTTTGTTTGAATGACAAAGTTTACTCAGGAGTGACAGTAAAATTACATTGCAAGAGGAAAACTGTGACCATTTTACCCAAAGAGGGGAGATACAGCTACAAAGAAATACACGCTTTATACTGATAGATGCTACTTGTAGTTCACAAAGAACTTATTAGTACTGGCTGTCTTTGCCTGCAGTTGAACTAAGTACTATGAGTAAAATTTATCTGAGTAAATGGAGATGTCTTTACCTGAGCTAGTCATTTTAGGCTTTTCTTATAATGAGTGAAGAGAAGTAGGCTTTCCCAGGGTGTGAAAGATGACATATTGTAAGAGTTCTAAAAAAGATTAAATAACTCATAACCTGAAACACCCTTTTTCTCTTTATTGTGCATAAGACATTCTGCTGGATAGCTGAGACCTAGAAGTGTAAACTGCAGACATATAAACTAAAGAGTTGAATCCTTCCTGGGAATGAAATCCTTAACTTAGAAAAATCCAAGACAAGTCTTTCCATGACTTCATTAGGGACAGAATGACGATATATGTTCTGAAAGAGGTGTACACTGGTTTTCTACTTCTAATTTTCCACCTACACAATTGATGTAACTTCCAAACTTTCATTAGGTGTTCATTGGTAAGGAGAAAAATCTTTCTGTTACACTGTGGCCCATGGAGATTTCCTTGTTCAAAGAATTTATGAAAAAAGAGAGAAACCACTTCTGACATGATTTATTCAAAGAAAGCCAGTGGGTGTTTTGAAAGAGATGAATCAGGGTTAAAATGTGCTTGGTGTGTATCTATAATAATTATCAATCTTTTATAATAATTATCAATCTTTTCTGCATGTGTTGGTGACAAAGGAGGATTTGTCACCATAATTAGGAAGAGAGAAAAAAATCTGCTTGTTTTAAGATAGACTATAAGAAATACTGTTTTCATATATCTTTGTGATGGCTGATAGTATCAGTGTTCATTCTTTGTAATACATGTGTATTTGTCAAATATTGTTTTGTAGCAAGCTCTTGTGAAAGAAAAAAAATAATTAAAAAAGAATGAATAATGAAGAGGAATAAAGAGTGTCACAATATGGAAAATGCATTGGAAATCCACTAGACAGATTTTTCTTTCAGCTTCTCTTACATGTTTATTTGGTCTATGTTGCTAGACTGGAAAACATGGCATACGTACAATTCATAGTCATAATGCCTAGTCTTTTGTTGTATCCCTTTAAGAAGATTTTTTTACTTTTTCATTCCTTTGTCCTTACAAGGACCCTGCTAAAATGCAAAAGAATAATTTTGAGTAACTGTGGTGACCCCGTTTGGTCAAGAAAATGATGTTTTCAAAAGATGACAAACATATTCCTTTTTCAGCTTTTAATTTTATGATTTTAATAACCCTTCTGAAGTTGAAGATTGTGCAATTATGCTGTCATTGTATCCGTTCGATTGCATATTCACCATTTTCTGAGTAATCTTTGAACCTAACAGCCAGTTTCAGCAGATTCCATTTAAGGGAGAAGCAGAGGACTGAGCATGGTCTCACAAGTCTGGGAAGTGTTGACATTAGTCAGATGAGTAGGGAAAAATTAGAGCCTGATCTTTTCCACCAGTTCCCCATAGGAACATGTTAGAGCACTGATCAAGTAGGATATATAGTATACCAGATAGCTAATTATTATGTTTAAAAGTTCAATGTAACAACAGCACTGTTGTCTCAAGTGTGGGGAAGGGTGTTTAATAGGAGATGTGGGTAAAGGGAAGGAAGGAGAAGTTGAGATCATCACCATAGGGGAGTTTACAAGACAAACTCACAGAAAATTATCCATTTTTCATTAGTTTTGTTATTCAGAGAACAGTTTCTTCTAGATTACAAATAATTAATTTCATTTCTATTAAAAAAGTTAATCGAAAACAAATAAGCCTTTTTGGTTTCAAATCAACTTTCAGTTAGATACTGAAAGAATTTTATTTCCTTCAAAAGAAACCCAACTAAAAGACCGAAACTTGTGGTAAATTTACTGGAATTCCGTGGCAACATCTGGGAACTGACTGGGCACAGTTATCTGTTCCAAATTACCAAAAAGTTTGGTATACTAATGAAGAACAAGTGTTGTGACTTTCCAGCTGCTGCTGTGAAAAACAAGAATATGTTGTAAAATCTTGAAGAGATATCGACCTCTTGTTCTTTATGCATATAATATTGAAGAAAAATTGGATAATTTGAGTGCTTGGTTCCATCTAATAAGATTTTAAAGCTATGTTGAAATAACAGTCATTAATTGATACATGATTTCTTTTCTGATGTTGTTTCAGTTGATTTTTTTGTCACCATGAAATAGGGAGCGAAACACTATGAAGCAAAAAATGCAAGAGACAACCTAGAATTATAAGAATAGGATAACTTCAAAAATATGATTACAGTATGTGGGTTTTTTTCTTTCTTTTTTTTAATAGTTACACAACTTGAATTTGTAGTACTTTTACTATTGAAGTACAACATTTATAAATAGATGTATAAGCTTAAAATATTTTTTGTTATGAGTCAAATGCGCAGTAGGATATAATACAAAGAGTTGTATTTCTAAACAATGTTTGTTTAGTATTTTCTTATCAAAACAAGCTGATGAAATAGTTTTGTAAAGTTAACTTCCAGGTCCAGCTTAACAGCTGCTTTCTCCAGCAACTTGCACATAAACACATAGATTTCCTGTAATGTTTTTCTGCAACAGGACTGTGTGTTATATTGTGACCCAGGCCATACAGAACTGCAGAAAAGCCAACACAATAGCAAGAAAGCAAGATGTTATTTATATTTTTTATCACCAGCTTTATGTGGTCATTTGTGCTCTATTTCCTGTTACAGAGGTCAATATAAAAACAGATGCTATAATAATTAATAGATGATATTTTTCACCTGGGAAAGGCAATGCAAATTTTCATGCCATCTCAAGTTCTGTCCAGAAAGAGAAATATTTGAGGAAAAGCCATATATTATATTTTGCTGTGGAAAGCAAAAACATTGAGATGTACATTCCCAAAAGAACAGTGTTCAATAAGTTAAAAGCTTTATAACAAAGCAAATTCCTTATAAACATAGTTTTCAGGAAATTTCGTATGCAAGCTATCCACGCCTTTTCCTGACAATGCATTGTGTGATATCTTTGAAACCACAGTTCTTTATCCCAGGACTAACACACACAAGGATTTCAGTGATCTTAGACAAATGGAGGGTCAAGGTTTAGTCTTTTTTTTGTTTAAATAAAAATTGCTAAGGAGTTTTGCATGAAAGGTGGATTTAAAATAATATGTGGAGGTCAATGCAGAGAATGTCTTAAAGTTTGGTGGAATTTGCTCTCTCAAACAGACCACTGAGCATTTGTATTTGCATGTTATATTCTTCATATACTGTATACTTCAAATTTTTCATACTGCTTGGAATATAAAAACTGGTTCCTGAATTAAGCTTATGCAATATCTCGATAAAAGATAAAATCAGTTCCATGAAATTTCCCTGAATTTGTTTTTTACTGAGACAGATAACATTTTTATCTTATTCTCCAAAAATGATACTTTAAGTTTTTAAAGCTCTCATTCTATTGAACAGCTAAATATTTCTTTACCTTTTAAGAATCAATTATCTCTAAAATGTTCATTATTTAATTGCTATAAAGTCTTATCTAGGTTAATTTTTATCTGACATGATAAAATTATCTTATTGACAAAACCCAAAATTCTCATATGCTACTAAATGAAATAAAAATAGGATCCTTTGAAGGCAGAAAAAGAAACATAAAATCTAAAAGCTGGGCACAAACAAATTGGATTCTGCCTTGGATAAAATCTAGTGCCAATACAATGCATACCAGATACAGCAGTTTGATCTTAATTTCTGCTACATTTCTAAACTGCCATGACCCTGAAATTCAGTATCAGAGAGGATTCCTCAGTAAGTCTTGCCACTGCATTTTGTGGCAAGATACGTCTTCTGCATTTAAGATGCATCTGTATAATCTGAGCCATTTGTCAAGGCTGGCTTTACAGTCAGTGAAATGAAGTAACCCCCTAGCCATATCTACTCTACTTTCTCAGAAGGGCTACAGCTAGATCATTATTTGATATTTATACTTTTGTTTATTGCTTGTTTCCTCCTCTAGTTCTCTATTTTTGGAGTACTTTTTTTTCCTCTTCAAATCCTTTTCTCAATATCAAAATTTGATTAATGTTTTCTTGGAAATTGTTCATAAGTTTGGGTGTGTTTCTTTTTGTTCAAGTTAATTAAATTGGAAGTGAAAGTAGCTAAACAATGCATGACCTTGAATAAACTAACATGATTTTAGCACGTCAGTGAACCTCCCATCCAAAATAAACAATGTCGCAGGTTCTTGAAATTATACAACATACACCGTTAACCATTAAAAAACATTTCAAAAGTGTGAATAACTTTGTTAGCACACTTTGAACTGTGTGAATAACTCCACATTTGAATGTTCAGGATAAAAGCGCTTCACACTTTTTCTCAGCTGCTTCAACACTCAGGGATGCAAAAAGACATTTCAGTGCTTGTATTCCAGGAGGAGAGATGCAGTGACTTAAAAAATAAAACCAGAGCTCTTCTTTACTGTCGGGTTTCTAGCTGGGCAAATAGATTGGTGATAAGACGAGGTAAAAAGCGTATCTGCTGAGGCTTTGCCTGCAACTATAATTTAATCCATGGGTGGTTAGAATCAGGATTGCCCTAGAATGATGTACTGTAGGAAAGCTTGAGCAGTTTGCAGGCAGCTAAGCAGCAGATCTGAACTGGAGTTAAAGGAATTTCCTCATTTAACATCAAGAATTTACAAAATTGTCTTTTCTATTTCAGTTCTTGGGTAGACCTGAAAAGATTTTTCTGGCACTGATATGGTAAAATACTACATTCCTTAATCCTCAAGTTTGTTCAACCGCTAACTGTCTTAAAGGTTCTATGTATATTTTGCCAAAAATTGTATCAGCAATTGTATCAACTTTTTGGCATCTGAGAATGTGGTGAAAGCTAGTATTTTTAGGTTTCCTCTATAGTGAAAGAAGAGGGAAAGTTTCTCCAGGAACTGATTCTTCTCATCTTACAATATGTTTTATGAGAACCAATGCTCTGGAGAAGCTCTCTCTCAGAAGTGTACGCAGAAGGAGCCTAAATAGTAAATTAGACTAACCATCTAGCATATAGGTGGCTACACTTTGTAAGATGGGTTACATATTGAATCTCTAGCCCCTATTATAACTTGAATCTTCTTCTTGCCCTCAGGAAATCAGTCTGTTTCATGTAAATATTGTCCCCAGACTAACCTAATCTGTTATAGGTGTTCGACTCAGAGATAAAGGAATCTTATTAGAGACAGACATGTCCTTTGTCTTCCTTGAAAACTGCCAACAGCTCTGCTACAATATTCTTTTTAGATTGGAAAATCCTTTCTTACTCCCTCCCAGTGAATGGTTCCATGGAGAACTATATAGGCGACTCCTGTTAATGTGTTTGACACGTCACTCTCTGACTGGAGTATGGGCATTCATGGCCAACCCATGTATCATAACAGTCTTTAACAGATACTTGGAATTCAATGTGCACATTCAGAAAAAATGCACATTTCAGAGACAAAATATGTATCTGTGAGGGTTCTCACCCTATAGAGTAGAAGAGTATTGTCCCTGAACACCAGTTTCAGAGAAACATCTACCTCCATCTTAATATAAATAGGGATTCAGGACTGGCATAACAGACTGTGTTTCTTCC
>VYZX01026018.1:38008-89208 GCA_013401335.1 Brachypteracias leptosomus
TAGAAAGTGTATTTTTAGTATCAAACACAAGGACCACACTAGAAAACAAAATTAGTTTGTTGAGGTGAAGTACACATATGAGAAAGAATTCAACATTTTCTTTTCATTTCTATATTTTATATTTACAAGATCATCTGCATGAATGTCAAAGCTCTGATCTTTTGTAGAGTGGTTGAGACATGATGAATTGTACAATAGAAATTTGATTAATCATAAATTGGTTATCCTTGCCAAATACCATTTCTTTTACTAGAAAGAAGTTAATGAATATTTACATCATTTTCTAAGTCACTTTTTCCATCTCATCATATGAATTGTCTATCTACTGAAGCAACGAGAAGAACAAATAAGAGATCTGAAATGTTCTCCACCTTCCATTTCAATCCTTCATACTCATATACACACTATTGTTCTACAGGCTTCATATGGTGAGACAAATATTTCATTAACACTTTATTAATAGTTCAGATAACACTTTATTAAAAACTGAGAAATAAAATACTGCCTGAGTTACCCCTCTAATATTCTTATAATGTTCAGTTCTGATATATTTTTTGTTTTGTTTATTTTTTAAAATTTTATTTTTACCTTTTTTTTTAAATTTTTATCCTTTTTAAAGTATTATTGTCATAGCATCTATTTTCTCACAGTATTCCTGAGGCAAGTATAGTGCTGCCTGTGGTGTTTTTTTTAAGGCTGTGTTGCAGCAGACTATTTGAGCATTTCTGGATGTTATTTTCCCATAGACATCTCTGAATATACATTTGTAAAATAGATTTTTATGTAGTTCCCAAAGTCAAATTCCCAAGTTTATTTTTTCCTTATATAAATAACATTTATGGATATCTCCTATACAGCAACTGGTCTCATCGTCTGAAAAAGGAAAATGAAAGGAAAGTGCAAAGTTATTTTAAAATTGAAATTCCATTAATTTTCTCATTAAGTGAAATATCTATATAAATAATTAAATAAGTCCTACTGATTTTTAAATACTTCTCTGTCCATTTAAGGCATGGCATGAAAAATATGTAACTTGAGTATTACAAAAAATATTGCTATTTGAAAGTTATTTCTTTTTCATTTTCCTGATTCCTTCAGTTTATGTAAACTGGGGCTGATGGCATTGGGAGAACTATCAGTTTTCTAGCACATACATCCTCTACCAGCTTTAGAAATCTATGAAAACTCCTTTGATCAGATCCATAAAATGCAAAAGGGTATGAGAAAAAAGTAGCCTCAGTGAAGGAAGAGTATTTTGAATATTAGGATATTTTCACCTTTTTTGCATGCCTGTTGCCATGGAGAAAAGAGAGTGAACTGTAAAAAAAAAAAAGGAAGGTTTTTGAATTTAAAGAATGGGTACACTTGATATCAAAGAGCCAAATCTCTTTGGGCTGCAAAAGGCAGAAATCTATGGCTAACAAATTAAACCACCAAGATTATATCCAGAATCTTCCCACAGAAAACGCAAATTCACTTAGCACTTTAAAAATGTATTTCATTAAAGATTAGGGTAAATGTTTCCATTTAAGAATGTGCCAACTTTTCCTCCCAGATATGTCACAGACTTCTATAAATAGCAGCTTTTGAGCTAAAGAGATCTAATTTTCCCCAGCATTTGGCAATCAGAACTTAGTGAGTTGCTTAACACACTAACACATTTTTAGGAAAACAAGATCAGTAATTCCACATCACTCCCAGATAAAACTTCAGTGTAAATGTATTCATAAAACAACCACTGTTTTTAAAAACAGGAACTGTCATATTTGGCTACTTCTTTTGATAATATTTCAGCATCTGTAGCTGGGCCCCTTTGCCTTCTATTAAAAAAAAAAAAAAAAATCAAAATCAAAATTCAATGAATTAGATGTAATGCAGATTTGTAAACAGAAACTAGAGCTTCAAAGCTGTTGGCATACAGGTAGCTCCATAACAGGAACTTGTGCTCAGGTTGAGATGTAACTACAGGGCAGGAAGGTATATTTTGGAAAATAGTATAGAAAATACTCCAAGGTTTACAGCTTTGGGCTCTGAATGTAATTATATTGAAATATAGTTCAAATCATAACAATTAGATCTTATTTTAGCATTACAAAGCTTTTGAGCAGCTTTGAGCAAACATCAATCTATTTGTTTTTCTTTGTATTTCAGGCAATTCTCAGCTTTCAAATAATGTTAATAACTAAAAAAATCTTATCTATGTTTCAGTGTACACCTCTAAACAAATGCAAGAATATGAGATATCAGAAATGGCAAATAGAAAAGGCTTGTTTTCAAGAAAATGTACATTATTCACCTCTAGCTGTGAAATGTTGGAAATAAGAGCATTTATATTTCAGTATCCTCCAAAGGCTACAAATACTTGTTCATGTGCTTTTGTTCTCACATATTTTTCATTTTTATCCTCATGCAGTGGGCAGTTTTAGAGGTGGAAGATTACAAACAAAATAGTCCCTCCAAAAAGTCTCTGAACCTGTCTTTAAAAGTAGCTCTTTTCTCTAGGGCAAGATTAAAAGATCAATTACAGTGATTTGATTTGACATGGAACATTAGCTGAGATTTGTAAATTAGTTTAAAAGACTTAGAAGCCCATTTCTTTTAAAACTCCTTTGTCAGTTCTGGATTTTTATTAGTTGATTTCCTTTTCACCCTCAAACCAATAATTCTTTTTTTTCCTTAGTTTGTAAATTTTGGTCTCAGAGCAACCATTATGTTCATCTAGTCTGACTTCTTGCATAATATGGACCATAAAATTTAATTCACTAATTTCATACCTCTCTGTGTGTTATTTTGGTGGACATTTAAAACTGCACATGCTACAGGTAGACTTCACAGTCTTACCACAGGTTCTCACACTTGTAAGAATAAATCCACTGTGACATAAACAAGAACTGATTATTGAATGTGAGATAAACAAGAACTGATTATTGAATGTATGGATCCATCGTGCTGTATTTAATTTGCTTCTTAACTTAAATTTCTGTTGATCTTTAATCTCTTGTTCCTGGTGCTAGAGTTGCCATAAAGAGGTGATATCTTGTACTGATACTATCAGATCTGAAGATGACATTTTCTATAAGTAATGAATCTCATTCTTTTGGGCTAGATGACAGAAATACATCTCTTTTTCCTTTTCTTTCACTCTTCCCTGATCCCAACATGAAATAATGTAAAAATAGCTATGAGCAATCTGATCACTGCTTAATTCTCTATATGTCTGTACATAATATCAATTTTTCTCCAGTAAAGTAACCGTTATTTCATATAAACATTTTTATAAATCTTGAAATAAAATGCAAAACTCTGTAGAATACATAAGAAATAAAAATAAGAGTTAGAAATGGAAGAAAAAAGATATAGCAACTGTGGAAATCTATTGTAAAAGCATGGATTGGAATTGTACTAGAAAAAAGGGAAGCTTGACAGCCTGGACAGTGGGACAGGGTAAGAGTCATATATTGTGACAGGTAGAATAGGCAGGGAATAGATTACTGAGAGAATACCTGATAATGGCCACAGTAAGTAAAAATCATGTTTCTGGTTGGAAATAATAGTATCTCAAGAGCATAGTTTAAAAAAATTAAAATATTAAGAAGCCTTTGAAATACATTTTAGTGAGTTTTATGAAAAAAAAGCAATGAAAATTCCAAAATTATGGTCTTTTTTCCTCTCTCTTTTTTTTTTTTGGTCTGGAGGAAAGAGTGAGACTGTAAAGTTGCTGAAGACTCTTGTATTGTCTTTGATATTTTATATAAAACATCTCCCACTGGTAGGTAGAAAATGCTAGAGGACCTTTCTCCCTGCTCTCCCTTCCTGATAACAAGGATGAGACAACATTTTACTTTTTGAAGAATCTTTCTCCTTTGGGTTACATCCGCAGACAATGAGCTCTCTCACCTAAAAAAACCCTGTAACCAGAGTGTACTTGGTGTGTTGACAATTGTCCAAACAGTGTTTAAGGGTCTGTATTGTGCTGCATCCTTACAATTGAGGAATTATTTTGTACCAAATTAAGTCTTAGTAATTCGTATTCTTAGTTTTATTCTCTTCTGCTTGTACCAACCATTGTACTAAACTATGATAAATACGTCTGTTTTAGGCAAACAGTTTGTTTTTCACTGAATGGAAAAGTGGTACTCACAGAAATGAGGGATTAAATCAACAGGAAGCCAAGTGGGTTGGGAAAGAATGAGAGTAAAACTTTTGTAGCACAGCTGTGTTAGGCTTTTTGAGGAAATAATGCGTTTGTAATAAGAAAGCAGGTGCATAAAATGAAGTCCAAGTAATTAAGTTCAAGTGGTCAGCAGAAGTCTTAAAAGCATCACATGAGCAAGCTGACAGCATGTTAAATGTTTGGTAAAGAGCATTGAAAATAATATTGTTAGTATAAAGAGGCAATTAGAAAACAGCCAGTGAAAGGTAAGTACATTCACACAGCTGGAAAGAAATTATGTCTTCATCCTCTGGCATCCTTCTGGCCTCTTCCTCATCTTTCTGCACCATCAGTTTTTTTCCAGAGATAGTTTTTGTCCTCCTGCGAGCAGGGGACTTGGAAGGGTACCGTGAACCTGGAGGGAGAATGTGAACATAGGTAGGCTGTGAATAGAAAAAAAAAAGATAACTTAGCTGAGCTCTTGGTGATTTTATTTTCAATCTTTTACTTTCTTATTGATAGACTTTGGACTACTGTAAAACCCATCCAGGCTTACCTGAGTGGATACCTGACATTTAAAAATAGGCTATTTATGGATCTTGGGACGTTTGAAGAAGACAGACAGGGCTATCTGATTAGAGGCTTTGGACACCTATAAGGATCAGTGATGTGGATCCCTGTAATGCAGACTATAGAATTCTAGTGTGATTTCTACATTTGATGCCTGGCTATCAATAGGTGGGGTTTTTTCATGTAACTTTTCTGGGACTTTTAATTTTTTAAAAAAATTATTCTTAATATCAATTAAACATGTTATATTATCAATGTCAGGAAGCAGTATATGTGTGAACATCTAGCCTATCATAAAAAAAATTATTAATTGATAGTTAACTCTATGGAAAAAGAATTTTTCTCCTATCTTGATCAATTATCAAAGGAAAAATATGCTAGGCAATAGCAGTGAGGATTCCCAAACTAGGAACAGTTCCCAAGAGATTTCCAGAAGTTCTATTATTTGACCCACTTATGACGTTGGCTCCAAACCATCCTAGAGGGGAAGTATAAGAAGGATTTGTATTGTTCAATCTTCTAATACTGTAGTAAAGGACAAAGACAACTGAGGTTAATGACAATATATAGTACTTAAAATGCTTTTATCTTGTCAGAGAACTTACAAGGTAATATATATAAAAGATTTTTGCTTTAAACAGAGCTTATTGATATTTTGGTGTCCCAAATGCCTCTGATTTACTCTTTAATTAAAAATATTGCTTTATAAGAGCATGGCTAAAAATTGATTTTTAATCTAGCAGCTATATTGGCATACGGTTATTTAGAGAAGAAATTTGTAAAATTCCATGCCTCAGGTAAAAGACAACTGAGTTTAATTGTCATGTACTAATTAAGTAAAAAAACAATTAAAAAGCTGAATTAGAACTTTTGCAAGATCTTTTTCTTATTTTGTTATTGTAGCTCTTGTTGGAGGGAAGGGTTTGATAGCTATCTATTTAATCTTATCTGTTATTATGTTTGGGGTTTTTTGGGGTTTTTGTTATTATGTTTTTTCTTTTAGTCTTTTTAAATTAAAGGAAGACATTCTTATGTTCATAACAACAGTGGGGAATTTTGCTTCGTATTGGAAGACATATAGATATAATATTCTGGAGTTAATACCTTTATCTTGGACTAACTCTACTAATGATTCTCCTTTTTTTGGTGAAAGAAATCTGTAAAAGTCTTTCTCAAAATTTGTGAACCTTATTTTGTGTGACAATGGTGATTCTTGCAAGTATAGAATGAAAATAGAATATAAATACAATTTTTCTTAATTATTGTACTGGTTTTAGTTGGCTGGGGCAAAAAGTCAATTTACTATGTCACGATGGCCAAATACATAATATTATCTCTGTTTATTGTATTTTTAAAACAAATTTAACAATTTATTTAAACATTTTTCACCACTTAGTTTTCTGGAGTTTGGTTCTGTCTTGTCCCATACCCACAGACTTTGGAAAAGTTTAAGCCAATGTCCAGATGCAAGCTTTGAAACTTATCACCAGAAATCAATATATATATTGTCGCTGATGAATTCTGAAGAAGCAATATGCCTATTGTTTCATTGCTGATCTCAGAGGAGAAATTTTCCCTTTGAGGCAAATGATGCCCTTGAAGAGCATCCCCATATCTTTAGGGTGTGAGCTCAGGTTTCTAATCAGGTTTTCTACCTCTACCAAGATTGTACTTGAGTTCTATTAGTTAACATTTTACATGAGTATGGATGTTGTACAGTAAACAAACCAATCAACCAGCCAACCACTGTAATACAGTCTGTGTTACTGGCACAGGGATCAAAACCTGTGAGGAACATCTATGGACTCAGGATTATAGGTACCAACGTGCTCTCTCCAGCAATGCTCTGCCTCTCCTCAAATTTTTCTACATATCAGAGATTTTGCAATAATCATAGAATCATAGAATTGTCATGGTTGGAAGGGACCTTAAAGATCATCTAGTTCCAACCCCCCTGCCATGGGCCAGGTTACTCAGAGCTCCATCCAGCCTGGCCTTCAAAATGTCCAGGGATGGGGCTTTCACCACCTCTCTGGACAACCTGTGCCAGTGTCTCACCACCCTCATGGGGAAGAACTTCTTCCTAACCTCTCATCTGACATCTAATCCTCTAAGTTGAAATGTCTTTCAGTTATTGCAGATAAGGATAAAGAGTTCACCTTACCAACCCAGACATGACCAAACTGAGCTGTTGCAACCATGTTGATGTTCAGAAAAGGTGAAATAATCTTGTCAGAGATAGAGGGTGCTACTTCTCTTTGAACGTCTATGGCCAGAGATGTAGTGTTCACTCTCACTTATATTATTTGAACACTTGAAAAGAGGATAGATAACCTTGCAGCCTTCATTGTTTCTTTCTCCTGCTTTGACATGTTTGTGCTATTCAGTTTAACCAGCTGTGCTCTGTAATCAATGTTCTCTTCATTTAGAGAAGCATCCGAGGAGCCTTTGTATGGAATTATTAGAGAACTAAGCAGTCCTTTGGGATATTAACTACTTGTGATGCAGCACATGAGAAGCCCAAAATATATCCAATGGCTGCTTGCAATGTTGAATAAATCTCAGTTAATTGCTAGTTAACCAAGTGACATCCCTACCAAGTTAAGACCACTATTACATATTTTATTAAATAACTAATATTGTTCTTAGAAAAGAAAACTTTAGAAAAGTTTGAGTCACAGTCTAGATGCAGGCTATGAAACACATAATAAAAAAATCAATGCACACACCGTCATTGATGAATTTCTGAAAATTGATACTTCCAGGAAAGCAGGTCCTCAGCATGCATGAAGGTTACTTGGGAAGACAAACACCATAACCACAGATGTCTCTCATTCCTCCTCCTTTCCCTGAGGTTTAATTGCTGAGCCTGATATCGTATAGTATGGGACATCGTTTTGACCAGCTCATATCAGCTGTCCCAACTGTGGCTCCTTCCAAATTCTTGTGTACTTCCAGCCTACTAATTGCAAACTAGAGTGAGACTAAAAAGAGAAAGCCTTGACACTCTGTAATAACTTCTCAATAGTAGCCAAAAGATTGGTGTATTATGAACAAATAGTCCAAATCCAGAACACAGCACCATATGGGCTTCTATGAAGAAAATTAACTCTAACCCAGGCAGACGCAGTCAGTACATCCAGTTCTTTGTGGCTTTTTGTTTGTTTAGAACATTTTTTTCTAGTAAAGACATAGTCCACAGAAGTAAACAGAAGGGGAACAGGGTGCATGTAACGGTACAATGAGCAGATTATTCAGAGACATATGTATTGAGCTAGTTCATAGACTACAATGTTATGCTCTTAACAGAGTCAGACAAAGGTGGTGAGACCCAATGATTTGTAGCAATAGCAACTAGAAGTCAAGTGAGCAGTCAATATTCAGCCAAAAGGGTGAAGCAGGACTTCCTTAAATACAATTACTGCAGAATAGGCTAGTGTTTTCACATGTGTATGTCAGGGTTCTCTGATATATTCTGGTAAATATTGTGGAGTATGTAGTGTGTATATACAGATAGTGAAATTCTAATTGTCTACAGATGTATTTACTGAAATAAAAATTTGCAGTATTGTTATTACTGTGCACTTCTAATTAGTGCAAGAGACAGCATGATGAAGGAATAACAATCATATTCTTAAGAGAATAAATGTTAGTCAGGAAAACAAAATGAAATGAGTTTACTTTTCTGTTTTTATTATTTTCTTAACAAAGACTTATGGCAATACAGGAAAACTAAAACTTCTTTAAGCTTTTTTAACGTTGAAGCCCTTCTGAAAATCGTTAATATTGTTTCCAAGCATTCAGGAACATTAGGCATTACATAATTGGATTGTATGTCCTTGGGGAGGGAAATTAATGGACATAAAAGATTCTCTATCTTAATCTATATATTTATAATATGTACATAGTTTTTGTCATTGCTTTAAGCATTAATGAATATTAAACAGCAGTGAAATGACAATTTGCAGAGCCAGCCTTCTGGGACTTTAAGTAGAATAAAGCCAAGACCTTCTTTCTCTGTCAGGAGTTCTAAGCTGCATCTTCAACTGGTCATACAGGTCATATGCTACCACAGCTGGGCACCGGGTCTGTCCCTCCAAAGTCAGTACCTTAAGTTGGTTCTAAAACCCTGTTACAGGATATGAAGATCACTTTAAAGTACGGGATTTACTTGTGGAAGTGTAGATGGACACACTAGTGCTTAGTCTGCAGTAGTACCCAACAGGAGCGGAGTTTTTTCCGTACCCACTGGAGTGAAACTGTCAGAGTTTCTCACATATGGCTGTAATTTTCTCACCACCAGAGTGATCACATTTACCGGGTAAGTGCTTTCTCGGCTCAGCTCCTTGCCAGTCACATGAAAACACATCCAATATGAGATAAGCAGGCATGGCTGGGAGATAGCACCTTTGACTCTGTGATCTACATCAGATCTGAGAAAAGCAGGACCAGACACTTCTGTAGCTAGTTCTGAGGTGGAAATCAGGCTGTGATGATGGTGGTGGCGGGTGTAAGGAGATGGCTTCTCCTGTGCCACCCACCCTCAGTCCCTGATTCCCAGCTCCCTGTCAGCAGCAGGAGTAGCAATTTCAGCATTTTGGCCAGTCCCTCTCCCCCCATACCTACTACATTTTCACCTTTCCTCAAAGTCTATTAAGCTTCAGGGGGAACAAACAAACCAACCACCTATTTTGATAAGCTTTTTATTTTGCTACTTTTCTGTCTCATTTGGATTCTGCTGTTTCCTTACCCTAGTACACAAAACATGAAAGCCTTCCAAGTACTAAAAACTGTGGCATCATTATAGCAAAGAGACAAACTTTAGCAGTCTGCCTTCCCACTGGCTTGGACTGCTGGAAATTGGAGTAAATTCAGTCGATAAGAGGATACAGAGAATGCTGACCTGTGTAACATCACACGGGCATCATCAACCTTATATGACCCTGGCCACCTCTGGTAACTGAAACTGAGAAATGAATTTGATCCCTTCAGTGTCTCTTTTTGCTGGACACTTTTCTAATGTAAAGGACTCACTCCTATGCTTTGCACAAACAATGTGATTTATGTGGTTTGTTTACACTTGCATTTTCTCTGCAGGCATTTTTAATTACATGGGCTTCATTCCTTCCCTGCTGGTTATCCCTTTCATTTGGGAAGTGCCCTTCATTGTTGCAGATATATATACACTTCCCTTTGCAAAGTTATGTTTATTTTCTTATTAACATAGTTATCAGTTATACCACACAAACCATTTGATCTTTAATTAATCCACCTGTTAACTGCTCAGCCTCATGACAGTTTTACGGTATTAATAAGCTGATCCAGCCAGCCAGTGAGGTTCTTTTGAAGAGATGTTATTGTTAATGGCCTTCTTCCATGCACTGAAATATTCTTGACATTTTTGAAAGATGATACAGCAATTTATTATATGATTTTGTACTCCCACTGGAATACAATACAGATGTCTGGTGACTGTGGATCTGCCAAAATATGCAGGACTTATCAATTCAAGTATCTCAAGATACTTGAAAATTTGAAAGTGTTTTAACTACCTCCTCCACTACTCTTCCTATTTTCTTTCAGAAATAAGAAATTTCTTTGCCTAGTTATAAGCCATTTCAACTCATTTTTTGAACCTCAGTTTCACTCAAATTTTAGTCTAAATGATTTATATTCATGGGTGCAGCATGAATCACATTTTCAATTTTCATGGTGCAACGTGATTACTGCTTCTGGAGATGTAGTATCAAAAGCAAACATACATCTTTGCTTATAAAAACTGTTGTTTCTTTAGTTCATAGTTGCAGAAAAAAATCTTTAATATTTACACTCTAGGACTCCAGTGAAGGAAAACAATAAGGCCCGAAATGTCACTTATGAATGTATTAATTCTTTGTTCTATTAATAATTATTGGAAAGTAGAGACACTCCTTGTAGTAAATAATGAATAATACACATTTCTCAAAATGTGCTATTTCTTTATATGAAATTTTGCTCTGAAATGTTTACAAAACTTCCATCTAAGTGGAAGAAAGATGTAGCTTATCTGATTAATAAACTTTTCACATTAGAAAAACAAACGATCTTACTAAATCTAATCTAATTACCTTAGAAAAATCAAAGTCACAAAAGATTGATGATACCAATGTGTTATTATGGTCAGTATTCTCTGTCTCCTCTTAAAGGCTAAATTACATCCAAATAGTAGACAGTGAAAGGTCTCAATACAGATTTATGTCATTTGAAATAATTAACTATATACATTTATAAATAAATTTCCAGTTATTTCTATCTAGATGTATTTATGGTCTAGATCTGTTGAAATATTTCTAGATATTTTTGTCTGTGGGTATGCTCTATGTCCTAACTATCCATAAACAAATAGACATAGATACGTATAAACATCTATATATAAATAAAAAGAAAGCTACCTTATTATCCAACTCAGAGGAAACAAGTGTGTTCCTCAGCCAGGCTATTCCATTGGTGTTTACTGGCTCATGATTTCAGAAATACTGTTTTAAAAGAGAATTATATCTTTTGAGGAGAGTGTGTCAACAAGTTTTGAGAAACTGTTTTGTGTTTCTACATGGCATGCTCTAGTTGTGTAGTGAGAGGAGCTCTCAGATTTCCTGGCAACTATCTGAAGTAAATATGCTATTGAAATTTAGTTGCTAAATGCATTTGAACTTAAATTATACCACTATTTGTCATTATACATGCATCTTCTGGTTTCTGTAAATGAAGCAGTTTTCTACTGCTGTTAATAGCCCTCATTTAGTGACTGACAAGACAAAACCACTACTGAAGGTAGAAAAAAGTACATAAAGTGATGTTGTCAGTGCCCCAAAGGCAAATGAATACTGCCTTTTCCATGGTTTGACCTTTAGGCTGATTATGGATATGGTTATCTTTGCCAGGAGCGCACAAGATAGATTAAACCAAGCAGCCTTTTAATACTGATTAATCCTGATGGAAGTAGGTTTGTTTAGTCCTAGGGAATGCAGCAAAAAGATTGGCCTTATCATCTGAGCAATTTTTAAACTTATCTCTGATGTGAGCTAGGAGGTACTTGTGGTTTGTCAGGTCACAATGTGAGAAATGCCACTTTGTGTTGATATTTAAAATTTACTCTTGTTTTCATGTTTGTACATAATCCATGTGACGCAAGTTTTGAATGATAAATCCAGATCATTAAAAAAAAAAAGAATCTGTTGGAAGGCTAAGAAGTATATATTTAAAAAAGAAAAAAGGAGTCCGAGTGCCAGGCTTGCTTGTCCTTAATCAAAGTTCTTCCTTTAATTAAAGATGGGTTGGAAGATGACTGTCAGTTTCACAAAATACAGTAAAACTGATTCTGTGCCAAGCAATCCTGAACAATGCAGTAAAAAAGCCCACAGCCCTCATCTTTCCTGTGTCTGTGACTGAGTGATGGAATTGCTGAGGTTAAGAAATTATTGAACTGGGGGAGATGCATTATCTCGTAGCAGATGTAAATAATCTGTTTGAGAGCCAGCCTAAAGGAGACTAAATCAGTTTAATATGAATCCTGTGCTCAGCAATCTACAAGTCTGTGGAGTGGAAACAGCATGAATAGAATAGAGCTAAAGGGAATAAGCTGTGGGAGGAGAGGAAGAGGCAGCTGGAGCTGCTGGTGAAGCAACACAAAGTCTAAGGAAGGCCAGGAGAGACCAGTCATCACCAGGAAGAACAGTAGCAGAAGCAACATGAGTAGCGTGGCAGCGGCAGCTGGGGGCTCGGGCCAGAGACAAGACAGATTTGAATGGCAGGGGACTAGTGCTGTCAGGTAGATGGACAAGAGGAAGCAATCACAAGTTGTCTGCCACCTAGGCTGATGGAAGGCAGCACTGTGACGAAATGGAAGCCATATGGCCAAGTTGGATTCTTATTTTGCCAGTAGTTGCAGGCACACAGTTCTACTGACAGGTGCCATATGAACGTAATGAAGCAGGGCACTGCTGGCCCTACATGCATCCCATCAATGTCATTAATAGTGCTCCTTGGGATTATGTGCCCATACAGAATTAGGGATTCTGTAGTAAATGCATTCTTGTTTCCTAGGCTCTTTCCCCCCCTTCTATGTTGATGTTCTTGTAGTGATTTTTTATTCCCATGTAGCTGAATCTTGGCTTTCTCTGTTCTCTTCTTTATGCCTCTACCCTCTTTTTGATATTTTTTGATATTTTCAGCTCTTCATCAGACAATTCACTCTTTCTCCTGCTCTGCTTTCACATCTGGTATCTTAATAGGACATACTTGTAGTCTTTCATTTTCATGCACATTTGCTGTCTTTCTGTGGGTGAAAGGGATCAAATATAGCACTAAGTTCTCCTGTGCAAACTGGCCTGCTCAACCACCTTCATTCAACACACTGTGTCTATAGTATTAAAAAACCTCTCCAGTTTGTCTTTTTGCCACCCAGGAATTGACATATGCATGTATCTAAGAAATGAATCCTTTCAGACATAGGAGAGTGACTAAATGGGGACTGCTCCAAACACTAAGAGGGATAAGCAAATAGAGAATTTCTGTAGAGCTAAATATGGTTATATGGCTATGTCTGAAGAAGGTAGATTTGGACTGAATTAAAGAGGGGAGACACTTTTAAATCCTAGAGAGGGCAAAGACCCAGTGCTGCCTGTTTGTTTCTCTCTGTGCTAGTTAGAAGTGATGGACCCGGAGCCAGAAGGAAACTCACTGGCACACTGGCTTGAAAGCAAGCCAAGAAATAATTACGTAAATATTAGGTGGCCCAATAAAGGCAACCACTGGAAATAACAATCCTGACAGATACAGTGTACAATAATCAGGAAAAAAAATATTTTTTAATTTGAATTCAACAGTATTTTTACTGAAAACCTGATTGCATGAGTCAGACTCATTCTTTCAGAATATGTACACCTGTCATGTATATTCACTGAAAACATCTGAAATTTAAAGGACTGAAGATTTGCTGAAACTTGAGCCATGGAAAAAACACGCCCAAGAAGTATTGACAAAGTAGATTGCTGAACAACAAATTAATACAGAAAAGCTGCAGCCTGTTTTACAAATCATTCATGACAGAATAAAAGTGGCAACATTTTTCTATTGTGAATTGTTTCCTAGCATCCAATTAGAGTGGCTTATGATACTTGATGATTATTTAAAAGGCCAGTTAACAGTGCTTTAGAGGTTAGGCTTTCCCTAAGCACAGTAGCTCACATCCCAAACTGTGTCTATCTTTCAGACCTTCCAAAATGTGATCCTGTATGAAGCCAAACTGTTTTCAACAGGGCTAGAGAATTCACTGGTGTGTTATAGAGATGGATGCCTTTCTTCCTGGAGCTCTCCGTGTCAGCTGTTGGGTGTTGCACACCACATAGGTTTCAGTGCAGGTGGCTAGATGAGTGCTAATACTGGTAGGAACTAGTCTTCTGGTTATTAGGAATGACAACTTTTCTCAGCAAGGTACAGACAAAAGTGAATTAAGTTCAAGTTATATGGCACCTGAAAATCAGAGGAAAGTGAAGGAGAAGGTGAGACAATTTGCAGGTCTGGGAAGCAAGAAGGAGCCTATCAAAAACATGGCTTCTGTCATTTTTGTCCTTTCATTTAGATGGTGGCAAGAGCATGAATTAGGGATTTGGAGCATCTTTTCCTAATGTCTATTTCGGGTATAAGATTTAGTAATAAATCACTACTGCATTCTGCTCTATGCTGTTCTGTTCTTTAGCTTTAAAAGGTATCCAAGAGTAACTATGATTTTGTGGGAGAATCTGAAATGCTCCATGTTATGAGAACTGTTTCTTTAAAAGGAGAGTTTGTTTTCTGGTTTGGTTTGGTTTGTTGTTTGGTTTTCTTTTTCTGTGCTGCTCACAGCTGACCCATCCTTGGGCATTCATCTGAGCATCTTGGCTACAGAGATGACTTTTTTTCCCCTTTGTTGCATTCCTGTCATTCTCAGCCCTGAAGAAAATAAAAAGATCAGGAAAACACTAACAGAACTTCAACTTCAGCAAATAAGCAAAAGAATGACAAATGCCTTATGACAACTAAGATCTTCCTCTTTTTAAGAACACAGTAGCTATACTTCAGGCATGAAGACTTGGCATGAAATTCAGCATTTGGAAACCTACTGAAGACAGGGTGGTTTGTTGTTTTTTTAAAAAATAATTTAAGAAAAAAAAAGAAATATATTCTTTATTTACACAAAGGTTTTAAAGGCTTACTTTATTCTTTTTGTTATCCATAGGATATAAAGGGGAAAAAAAAGTACTGTTTTGTTAATTCTAGATTAAAACCTAGTAAACATACCTCATTTTTAAACACATGGTGAAAGGATTTCTCACTGATACCTAGCAAACTGTTCATCTGAATCACTGTATTAACACAGTGTGGACTATGCTGAATATGAGAGTGTTAGGATGTGATAGAGCTGCTGTCAGATGGCAACTAGCAAAACACTAAGAGTAAAGCTTCCAAAATGACATCACTATTTCTAGTAGTTGAATTCTGGAAAACAAGAAATATTTTTTCAAGTGTGTATATGGTGGGAAACATGGATGTATGCACTCACAAGCAGGCTTACTTTGAAAAACTCATTATGTGAGGAATAATAAAACTGACATTTATCCTGATGTGTGTGTGATTGTACAGCTGCCTTTAAGCTTCATTTTATAATGGTAATAATACATATGGGAATAACTCATTCCTCCAAAAGCATTAATGATTAATTAAAAGCTTTTCTTAAATAGCACATTACCTGGACAAGAGTGGAATGCAGAAAAAACTAAGACAACTCCATTCCACAGAGCTGCATGTTTCAATTCTCTCAGCATTTCATTTATTCATGTTATGCATATAAAAAGCAGCTATTTGCATTAATGCAACATTCACATTTAAGGAATAAAGGTCATTGTCAGATGTATGCTGTGTATATAGTTGGAAAATTTGAAGAAAATAAAGACCTAACACTCTCTCTGGTGATCTACGAATAGGTTTTAGGAGCATAAGAGTGATTGTACATAGACATTTCTTTCAGCACATAAAATTGTTGTGAAATGGAATAAGTGACCAAACTGTCTTCTCTAGCAATGATAGCTTGCTTCAAATTAGAGCAAAAAGTGGAAAGATTGCTAAATCCAGTACCTTGTTTCTACAGGTCTCCTCATGAGAAAGTTAGACTAAATATGTATATACAAAAAAAAGGTAAATTGGGCAACAATTACAACAATTTTTAAGGTCAGACCCTTAACCCAACTGGGCACTCTGAAAATGCTATCTGAATAAATGTCTCACACATTAAGTATAACAAGATGCTTTTTTACATTTTCTGCGTGTATTTTCTGCTGTGCTTTATTTCCTCACACAAGTGGTCAAAGGCTGGCTGAACGTGTAGCCTGTTTGCAGCAGAAGTTGCTAATTTGGCTCACCATGTAGAAGTGACTCTCGTTTTTCCCCTGCACTGTTTAGATGGCAGAACACTGAGAACAAATTGGTGTTGAAAGGTAGCAGAACATTTGCGGATGGCAGCACTGCCGACCCAACTTTGAACCACAAATCAAGGAAAAAAGTTATGCTGGCAGCTACTTAGAGAATTTCTGCTTAGTTCTGTATGAATCACTGAATCTAAAAGCAGGCACAGAAAGAACTAGTGTGCTTTTTACTTATGAAGATAAATGTATTCTTTCTGTACAAAAAAAATCCATGATATTTCAACTATTAGACGATCTGAATAGGTAAAATGGACAAGCATGTGAATTTCCTATCTATTTTCAAAATAATATGAAAAAATGGCAAGGTATCAAGCATGTTTAACTATTACAAAGTTTGAGTAAAGTTAAAGCTCGTATTCGTGTGTTTCATCTTACTGATATTTTTTTGCATAAGGTGAGTTGATGTAATCATAGAATCATAGAATTGTCAGGGTTGGAAGGGACCTTAAAGATCATCTAGTTCCAACCCCCCTGCCATGGGCAGGGACACCTCCCACTAGAGCAGGTTGCTCACAGCCCCATCCAGCCTGGACTTCAAAATTTCCAGGGATGGGACTTCCACCACCTCTCTGGGCAACCTGTTACAGTGTCTGAGTGTGTCTGTGTGTAGAAGAATTTATCTGAAAATTTAGTAACCTGTAGTATAATGTGAGGAGTTAGTACGGCCATTTAAAGTGGAAGAATAAAATCTAGGATTAATAAAACTTATTTCACTACTTATTAAGATATATGTGTACATTTATGAAAAAAATCAGCATTTTGTATTATTTAAAATAATGTACTTGCATCATAGAATTCATTGTAGATTGGATTTTGTTAAAAGCTCTAGTGACCTCAGAGCTGAAAAAGACAAATGTGTGTTCCATGCTCTGGACAGGTTACATTCTGAAAAGTGAAGCTTGGATAAAAATGAAAGCAGAAATTGTAGTTCAAGTAATGTATCAAATTATATACAAGTAGTATATATTGCTATATTATACATTACTGTATATATTTATAGCTTCAGACCAATCTGTATGTTTTAATGACTGTTGCCTCCATGTGCATTTTATCTTTACAGAACACTGCAAAGTCTTTTTAAAAGACTCTTTCATCAGAACCATCTTAAATATAAATATATATATCCAGAGATACTTCATAAGAAAATGCTGATAGCTAATTATATGAAGGTTTTTATACTTTTAATCAAATAGGCTAATTTGTTTGAAATGTATCTGATTGGTTTCTCAGAACAATGAGAGTCCCCAAGGAAGTTAAGTGACAGAAATTTTAGTATTAAAGAAGGAGATTTATAAAGCAGATAGGGAAGAAATAAATGTTCCAAAGGAAGCTTTTAAAAAACTCAAGAAATAAAGATATAAATAGAAGAAGTGTTATCACTGTACACTCTAATTCTGGTGTATTGACCATGGTTACTGGTTTGTCAATCCTTAATACAAAGCAACTGAGAAACTAAATAAAAGACATGTTTGTGACTACCTCATTTCTTGCAGATAGTACAAAAATGACAGTGGTCAATGATATTTCACAGGAATTAAGTAACTGTAGGGAGTAAATAAAGGTTATGCAAAGTTTCTTAGACTCAACAGAAAAATGGCACTTGGCCACAGTGAACTTCGACTAGGTTAGTGGCAGCTTCAGCTGCAGCTTCTGTGTGGGAAGACTGCTCCAGAAACAGAATAAAATGGCTGTCAGCATCATCAGCACTCACCAGACATGGGATACTGGCAGAGCTGGAATTAGTCTTTAAATCATTCAGAAGACTTTTTTTTGTATATCCAAAAAGAATGAAATTCTTGACTGATCATCTGCCCCACTTACATATCAACTGTGGAAAACAGCCAAACAATACTCCTACAGCAGTCAGACTGAAGAGAAAGTATAAAACAACACAAATTTAAACACATTATAATCCTAACTCTATTATTATTATCATAATCATTATTATCTTCATTACTTATTAATATCATAATAAATTATTACTATGTTTGGAGGTTTAATTAATTTTCACATTTATGGAGTCTGAAATAGAGAACTGAAGCAGGAAGATTGCTAGGTAACCACAGTAGTGAAGAGACAGTCTGCAGAAGTAAAGTTTAAGTATTCCTGAGGCAATGCCACAACAAAGTATTAAATTGGATAAAGATGTAAATAGCTTGGGTAATGTTGTGGTTTGGGGACTTCAGTCACTAAACTGAGAAAACACTGAAGCAATATGGAGGTGGAATTTCAGAAATGGATGACAGTAACAGTCTTTGTCTTTTATATCTGAATTCTGTCTAAGTGTATTTTCCCTTTGTTGATCTTTCACTGTCTTTTTCAGTGTTATTATTCCATCTTTTCCTGAACCAGTAAAAGGAAGAGTGGAAATGATCTGCCAAGAGGTACTTGGCTTCTCTGTGTTTGGTTGCTCATTAGATTTCCTTCATGTACTATTTTCCCTTATTGGCTGAAGTCTGTTTTAATGCTTAATTTTTAAGAAACCCTCCTTGAAAGATATTACAGCAGAAAAATAGTTGTCACTGTTCTAGAGGCCATGAGACCATACAGACTTTGTGTGATGTCAAGGTCATATAGTTTTGAGAAAGTGCAAGAGAAGTAATGTTCATGAAAAATGTGCTTCAGAGCACCCATTTTGAGGCTTATCATTCACCTCAGGGAGAATATTTTCATTTGCCATCTCTTTGCAGTCAAATTCTTTGAACACGTCCTTCTTTACATCTACCTTCTTTTCAGAGCAAAAACCCAAACAAACTGACAAACCGAAAAGGGTTTTGGAAGGAGTGCAGATGAAAGCAAATAATTTTTACATTTGAGTTACTTCATAACAATTTCTAAATAATTTTGTGACTTATACATGTACCGACATATCTGGTTTATTATCTGCCAGACCCCTTTGCTAATTTTGAAGTCTTAAAAACCTAGATGTTTTTGACTAAATTACTTCATGCATTGTGGACTGCATATTTCCCTCCCTTATTTTATTCATGCAGTCAGCAGCATTGCCCTGATAAGAAAATCTTGGTGGAAGTAAGATGGATTTATGTGGCATAGGTGTCTCAATACCTTGAAAAGAGAAAATAGAGATTGAGAATCATATTCTTAGGAATAAATTGGCATCTGCTGCTGCAGAGCTGGTAGATATCTCCCCTTTATTTCTGACACTTGACTAGACCTTGAAATAAAAAATAATGAGCACCTTTTCAGTTAAATGTTTGAAGGAGAATTTAAAGAGGAAGCGAGACCTGTGAATGTGAGACTGACTAGAACAACCACACTGAAAAGGAAAGAAAACCCTCAAACACAAAACAGGGAGAAAAGCAGAATACAGGAGGGATAATAATATTTCCGTATAAACACCATGCATACACTTTCCCTGCATTCCCTTACAGGAAAGAAATTGGGATGTTTTCCAGTGACAGAACAAAGAGGAGGTATTGACAGCAGAAGAATAAGAGAAAACCATATTTAGGAGACACAAACATACCCTCCCAGACTGGCACACAGCGTGGCAATGCATTTTGGCTCAGAAGGTGTTAGTGAAGCCTGAAAGCTGCATCTGATGGAGGTTTAGACAAAGCTCTGTCACCTGTGTTCAATATGCAGCTACTAACCAGCTAATCTTCATGCCTGTTCTCTTGCAAAACGTGCAAATGCAAGGATCTTTCAGGTATTGATGAGGCTGAATATTATGCCACCATAATACAGGAAATGCTGCCAAAGGGCCTTGGTTGGGGTCCAAAATGCTCTTCTGCATGGTTCAGTGCTTTGCTTCTGAGTAAAGATTACAGCTGTACATGTGCACTTTAAGCATGGGCAGAAAGAGCTTTTAGGAGTTAATAACTGCCTATAATATCAATTTTGTCTCATGAACTGTATTTTCCTGCTTTCTTAACATCAAAACCAGAAACATTCCTATTCTGAAATACTTCTTTTGACCCACTTTTTGTTCAATAATGCTGATTATTTCAGCATCAGTACTGCCAGTCATTGGGCAACCATCCTGCTGTCCATTAGTCAGCTGAACTTTCTTTTTATTGTATTTTTTAGAACATAGTTTGTTTCTACATGTGAATCTGTCTTTAATATGTTTAAGGACTGTAGGAAATGACATTTGGTTTATAAATATCTGTCTCTTAACTTTTGTTCAGTCTTCTCAGTGTGCCCTGCTGTCTTTGGCAAAAGTTGTTAACTATTCCCAGAGCTACACTGACACTGTCAATGATGCCAGTACAAAACACCAGCGAGGAAATAAAAGTAACATGATTCTCCCTGTGTTTTAATTCAGTTGGAAATCAGGGAGGTAGTAGCAGGGTCGGAAATCAATGAATTCCAAATGGAAGAAGACGATGTGGCTCAGGGGGGCAATATTTTGCAGTTTAATTGTAGGCATTAGCATTGAAGAGATTAAAACTGTTAGGTATTGAAGAACTGAAATTGGTGGGAGCTAAGGGCAATCAGCATGTTCCTGAGCTGTTCACCACCTCTTGAAATCATACCACAAAACAGGGCTGATGCTTTAGGCTGATCTACTGTGCTCTAGGAGAAAGGAGATCTAACAATACTGCATCATATGTTGAAGTACTTGCACCCTCAACACTTCCTAAAGCAATAACTTATTTTATAGAGTAGTACAATACTAATACCTTACACTTCTCAGTATTATATGCTGACTTTTTTCCTTGTTTCTTTCTATGATATTTTCATTTCAGAGGTGCATCATGTTTCTTCTTTAATCCCTCTTGATGGTCAGTAATTTAGATTTATTCAAAATCTCCCTTTAACAGAGAAAAAGCTAAAGATGGATGACAGCCAGCATACAAACCCAAAACATAATTTTATACAAATATTTTGAGAAACCATTTGGCTCATCTTTTTTCTAATGAAGCAGTACACAATACTCACTACTTTTATAAATTTTTACTTTTCAAGTTCTTCTAAACTAAATTATGGAGTNGTGGAGGGTGGAAGCAAGGACAGGTAACCTGGGAAGAATACAGAAAAATTGTCCAAGCAGCCAGGGATCAAGTCAGGAAACCCAAAGTCCTGATAGAACTAAATTTGTCCAGTGGTGTGAAGGGCAACCAGAAAAGCTTCTATAGGTATGTTGNCCCAATCTGTTTCTTCTACAGTCTCTGTATTGATTTTTTTTAACTGTCTTATCATTAAATTTAGTTTAAAGATAGAAAACAGTGATTTTATAGGGGGGTTTGTGGGGGGTTTTGGTTGAGTTTTTTTGTTTGTTTGCTTGTTTTATTGAGGACTTCAAAAAAATCCTAAATTTTCAGAAGACTTGCTTGAGCTCACAGTTGGATTTCTCCAGCTCCCCTCCACCAAATGCCACAGACATCCTTTTCCAAATGATAGAGGAGCCAATAAGGAGAGNGAGCTAAAGTTTTTACTAAAAGAGAAATAAATTATAAATTATGGATATGTACTGGCTCAAAGGAGTTCACTAGAGATGATTGTAGTTACCTCTCCCAGTTTTCTCCTAGGAGTGCCTGAGGCACAACTCCTGCCTAGTTTTCCATGTCCCTACAGAAAGCCCAGATATGTTTTTGCTCTGTTTGATGTAAAGTGTTCAAGAATAATGGAACAGTAGAAAGTAACCTGACAAAACTGAGCATTGCAGACCATTTAAAATCCTTCCCTTGGTGGACAGAGTGTGATGTTCTACTGGTAACATCTAATTGAATGAACAAAAGACCCATTAAAGAAAAAGGACATCTTTTATAGTTAGTTATAGTTGAAAGAAAATGCCTTCTTTGTAACAGAAAGAACAATTATTTTTATTTGTATTACTTTCTTAAGCAAAATAGATTATTTTAAGATGTGAAAAAAAAGTCATACATAGATCATGATTGTCATTTCTGTGTATTGTATTCCCATCTTCTTTTGTCTATTTTGACTGTATGCTCTTTGGGCCTCAGCATGCCTCATAATATGTAATAATTACTGAACCTGAAATGATAAGGATTCTTTTTTATTATTTAGAATTTTTTTCTTTCTGCATGCAGGATACCTAAAGAAATTAAAATGATATAATTAATAATTTTGAAATTTAGACATATCATACTTCCTGGCTACTAAAGTTTCTTGAAAAATTCTCCTTTTCTTAATAATAAAATATAGTGTTCCAAATATTTTCTAAGGCATAAATATTGTACTAGCCAGTATAATTTTTGAAGTATAATAGCACACTTATGGTGACATTTTTTCTTTAACATGAAGAACAAAATATCTGTAATACAGAAGGAATTCTTCCATGTTACTTTTTTTTTTTTGTTACAAGACAAGTGCACTCTTACATGTGTTTTTAGTATTCTTTCTTTATTCACAGTACATGTTGCCTGCAGGCTGTACAGCAATGCAGCTAATGGAGGTATCAGCCAGCAGAACAAATATGGACTGACCGTATCATCTTTACAAGAACACTAAGAGGCTGAGAGACACAACAATCAAGACAAAGGAACACCAGAAGAAGCAACTGAGTTTTTATCTCTGAATTTGCTGGTGAGTTTCATGGAGCTTTGTGCAGTTTCCTTGAATAAAAGAAATAGTAGTTGACCAGTACTATATTTTTATAATACTATAAGTGATGCAGTAGTATTGTGCACTGAATTGGATAATGCAGGTTAAGGTGTTTGAAAGAAGTTGGAAATGCAGACACATTCAGATATACAAGGAGTCATTTTAGTCATAAAATTCAGCCCATGATGACATACAGCCACGTAACACACAGTGTGGAAGTCAGTATTTTATGTATTCCATAGATCAGTAAGTATTCCCCTACATCACGTGCCAAGCAACTATTATATGCATATGAAACAGAATTAAAAACTGTAACACATTTCAAGAAGAGAATAAAGATTCTGATATTTGCACAAGCTGAGGCCATCCTAGGAATCAACTATATTCATATTCCCAAAGGGAAATACAAAATTTGATTGTTCAACTGAGGGAGACTCTGGTTTAGTTTTATTTTTAATCTTAAACTTTAATATGTGAGAAATCCACATAGTTAAGCAGATAAAAGAGTAACATGAACCCATGATATTTCTAACAGGAATTATTCTAAGTTATACTGGAAAAGGCTGCCCAGGGAAATTGTGGATGCTCCACCACTGGATTTGTTCAAGGCCAGCCTGGGTGGGTCTCTGAGCAACCTGGTCTAGTGGGAGATGTCCCTGTCCATGGCAGGGGATTTGGAACTAGATGATCTTTAAGGTCCCTTCCAACCCAAACCATTCAGTGATTCTATGTTATCTTTCTGCCATCAATCTCCAGGGTTAAAGAATCAGGTTATAACAGTAATTTTCTCATAAACAAATATATAGAGAGACTGAAAACCAGATCAATGATATCTATGTCACTCCTGAAACGCATTTATAACATTTATAAGACTATCCAGGTTTTAAAATAGTTCCAGGGATCTATTTTTAGCTTTCTCACTGTTAGTTTAGACTTTTTTTACTGAAGTGAATCCAACTTTCTGTTGTTGTCATTTAATGTCATTCTTTCTCCTTCACAACACTTTTTATATACTCAAAGACCATGATCATGTTTCTGAACCTAATAAGCCTATTTTCTTCAACCTTACCCACACTTTTGTCTCCAGGACCTATTTTCACACTTGTTTCTATCTCATGGACTATCACAGATTGGATCTAAGACGTTTAAAGCTGGAGACAGTGTCCAAGCTGAGACATTACTAGCACTTAGAAGAGAAAATTGTGACTTGAGGCTTTTTTGCAGGTAATAGTCCAGTTCTTATCTCATTAAGCTAAATGAGTTTTCATCATTACTGCGATATTGTTGATTAATATGTGCTGTGACTGTAACTCTGTTCACCACACTTTTAGCAATTTCTGCAATGCTGCTGCCTTGACAGGTTTTCCACACCCTGGGGCTGTGCAGCCACTTACATCTAATTGTGTGTAAAACTTTATATATTTCCTTACTAGACTACACCCTATTTCTCCATACAGTTTTTCATATTTGCCAAGATTATTTAGATATACACTTTTGTCTTCTGATATTTTTGCAATTTGTCAAAATTTAATTTCATTTGTGTTTTTAATTATCAGGGTCCTTATTCTTTCACTCCAGTTATCCAGTGGTATCAGACGTACAGAGCCCTGTTTCATATATTCTAGCTCAAGAGAGTGCTACTCTCTGGAAAACACTCATGCCACTTAGATGTTCACCTGATAACATAGTCCTGTTTTCCCAGCTTTCTGATGAGAATCCCATGTAAGAGTGGCAAAAACTTGCTGCAATGAAGATATGTGTTATCTAACATTTCCTTTTTATTCACAAAGTCTATTAGCCTGTCATAGAAGGAAATTAGTTTGGTTTGATATGATCTGTTCTTGACAAATTCATGTTGGCTGTTACTCTTCTTTTTATCTACCATGCAGATAAATTTGCAAATTTATTTTAGACTGTGTGTTCTACAATTTCTCTAGGACTGAAGTTAACCTAATAGACCTGTAATTTTCTGTTTCCTTATTCTTAAAGATGAAATGTCTTTTTGTTTTTCCAGTCCTCCAGAATTTCTTCAGTACCTAAAGACAGTTTTTAGATTTTTATTAACAGTATATCTTAGAATAAATACTTTATCAGCTCCCACTAATTTAAAGGGGAAGTAACATGTATAAATATGTTGTCCAAATTTTCCATTCCCTGTTGTAACCTGAGTTCATATTCCTCTACTAAAGTTGTCCATGACTTTTTTAATGAAGACTAAATTGGAGAAGGTATCAAATTTCTTCCCTTCCCAAAGTCATTGGTTGACACTTCATGCTTCCTTTTCTCCTCTGCCCAGCAGTGAGAGATTTCATTTCTTCTTCCTCTTATAAAGATTTGGAATAATTGCTTTGTTTATTTATTTGCAAATGTTAAAGTTGTCACCGATTAGCAATAACCAATAATGTTGGATTTACAAAGCTGCAGTGTCATTCAGTATATGCTTCTGATATAAAAGTAACATTAGAAGAAAAATAAAGTGCTGTTTGAAAACCAAGCTGACTTGTGAAGTGATTCCATTACCTGTAGGTGCCAATAGTAACAGAATACTCACATGACTCTTCAAAGAATGTCAATGACAATAGAAAAGGGGAGTTTCCTATTCCCCAACACCCTGAGAATGTAAAGGCCTCTCAGAAAACCTGCAGATTACCCATATCTGGATATCTGCTGATGTCAAATGCTCTGGCAATGACACACTTCAACTGCCTGGCACCTGTGGGCAGATATCTTCTGGAAAGTCATCTCCAGCTGCACCTTCCACCATACTTAGATATTCACTGTCCATACTGACAGGAAATCCAGCTCTGAAGGCAGCTTTAAAACACCCCCGTGCTGAATGTGAGTGTGCATGTGAAAACAAATACAGTGTGCATCAAATTAATAATATAGATTTATTTTACTTTAAAATGAATTGCAGACAGAGGAGAGCAGCAGAGATTGTGTGCAGCCTGGCATAAAACTGAAATTAAATGTTCTTGCTGCAGGAATTATTTGTCTAGTGTGAGGTGACCACCAACAACTGGTATTGCTGTTGCTAGGAGCTATCAAAAGAAATGTCACTCTTCACAGCAAGTGATGAAATTTGACATATGGCATCAAAGCATCATTAAAACTACACCTGCTGCAGAGGAGGTTGTGTCTTTCAGGAGACTTTCAAGCAGAAAAGGTTATTCTGAGAATGCAAAAGGGTATGCCTTATTTTCTTTACTTCTTAGTAGGTAATTAAGAAGCAGTAATAATAGGGAAAATGGTTAGAAAAAGAATATGAATGAACATCCAGACTTCTTGCCTGTCTAGTTTTGAAGAAAAAATAAGAAATAACTGACAGCATTTCTTTATAAAAATTACAATAATAAATACTGTTGATGCTAAATCATTAATTCACATAGCTGGAATGGTTCATTATCTTTCCACAAAGGTTCAGTTCTGTATTATCCAGCTATTGGCTTAATGAAGCTTCTCCATTTTTATAGCATTTTAAAGTGTGAGTATTGCAGATTTTAGTCACAAGCCTGCAATAGTTTCATGTTCAGTCTGTCATACACACATAGATCTATGCTTAAGAAAAGTACTGTCGATTTCAGTAGAAGTCAGCACTTCACTTTCTGAGTGGTAACTGAATTTACAATTTAGAGGAACTCTATTTCAAAGTAAAGAAAATTTCTGCTGTAATATTGGTGATTTTATTCCTGAATTAGAATGGAATTCTTGTATCTTCTATATTTCAGCTCATACAAGTCTTACTCATTTCAGATAAATACATAAACACATGAAGCCTTGTTCATTACCTGTGCAGCTTTCTTGGGAGTTATTTCTAGAAATTAATATACATAAAGAGAGAATTTAAATAAATGTTTGAATAAAAAATATTGAATTTGCTGTAGAAGGGATTTTTATAAATTTATAATCTGTACTTACTGGGAAGACTGAAAAACAAAACAGGTTAAAAATATAAAAACAAAAGAAAAAGGAATAATGATTCTGTGTATGTAGTGGTGACACACACAAAAAGCTGTGAACTATTATTATGTTGCTTCACTGAAATGAATATAAGCACAATATCATTCATATTTTTACCTCTTCTCCTCTGCAGTTCTCAATGGATTAGTTCTATTCTTTAATTTTTAAATATTTCATTCTTAGATATCTCTGAAGCTCTTCCCTGAGATTGTGCTGTAATCCTAAGACTCGATGCCATTAATATCATCATGCACCCTTAGCTTATATTGGCATTTAGCAACTTTTTCTTCTTCACCCACCCTCTGTTGTGTGGGAAGAAAATAAAGGTGATCAGATTGAAAGGGAACATCAAAGTCATGGCCAAAGATATCCAGACCACTTTGCAGAAGGATAATTGATGTGCGTCTTCAGGTAGCTTACAAGATATTTCTCTTAATGTGGTAAAGGACATATATATTCATTTCCTGAATGTTTCACAGAATCACTGTATCAGAGTGGTAGGGATTGGAAGCTCTCTGGGTTCTGTCCCTCAGCCATTTCCCATCCACCTCACTGCCTAATCATCCAATCCATGCTTCTTAAGATTGGCTGTGAGATGCTGTGTGGGCCACAAACTATTCACAGGACTGATTTTCCTCTGTTTTCCTATTTCTGATTGTTGAAATAGGATGCCTTAGTCTTTTCCAGACCCTAAGATTTAGTGAAACTTTGAGTTTTTCAAGTGATGGGGCCTGGACTGTGGACCCGGAGTTGGAGTTGACCTGTGGATGAGTCCCAACCCAGCAGAGTGTTTTGTTCTCCAAGTGGTTTCAGGCCTCTGAGGCAGAACCTGCCCCACCTGTGTGAGGCCCCAACTGCCCCCAGGTGATTGTGGTTGGGGTGATGAGCGAGGCCAGAACCATATCAACTAGGAACAGAGCAGTTGGGAGTGAGATCCTGTTGTGGTCAGTTGGAGGAGCTTCTTGTTGAGACTGGTTGCTGAGCTCTCTCTGAGTGGTGTGTTCTCCCTTAGCTGATTCAAGATGGAGAAGAGCAAAAAGATGAAGGTATGCGGAAGGGATGGTGCTGAGCTTGGTGTTGGCCTATAGAAGGAGAGAGCTAACAAAACTAAATTGCTGTAGTTAGCAGGATTGTTGTAGTACTTTGAAGAAGGAGAGAGCTAACAAAACAATATCACCAGATTCTTCTTGTTCTTTCCTTTCTTTTACTTGCTGTGGATAGTTAGTGCATCTTATCCATATTCTTTTTGTAGGTAACCTAAATTTTGCACAATCACATGATTATATTTATGGAAATGCTTTCACTCAACTGAGTCCCAGCATCTGCAAGGGCAGTGTGTCATTATTCTGTATCCTGAAGGATACAACATTTAAGTAGCAAGACTATGTTCTAGTGGCTTTCCCATATAAGCAAAATTTCACACAGGTTTCTTTTCCAGTGTAGTTGTGAGGTGTGGGAATGAAATACTTAGAAACAGTAAGTTCATTTTTTGTGATTTAATTTGAATAATAAACACTACCTCCAGACTTCCACTAAAGGAAGAAAAAATTACTCTGCACTATTAAATCCAACTTTATTATGAGGAACTATAAAGGGAGGAATTTATTTTAAATCTAAAACACTAGTCTAATTTTCTTATCAGTATGGGCTTGGATATTCACTTGCTTTTCTGGTTGGGAGGTTATTTTTAACCTAGTTTAGATTGACACTGTCATTTTCAAGCTGGTGGTTTCAATTGCATCTGGAAGTCAGTTGCTGTTGTCCAGGAGGGATAAGTGCAGGAAATGGTGTATAAAATTCTGAAATAGGTAGTAGCCTTTTATTCCACATACACAGGTATTAATGTCTGCAATGGAAGTTCTTCAGTAACTTGTCTCCAGCAGTAAATTATGTATACTTCTCTGACATAAAATAAATTGCATTTCTTACATTATGGCTGTAATCAGGACACTTCAGTTCAGTTCTTTTCATCACAAGTTTTGCTTCTCAGTGGTTGATAAGCTGATGGGTCTCATTAAGCTTTGATTACACCCATCTGTATTATAATGCCTTTACCTCTTTTCAGCAAATATCTACAATGAAGTCACAGGAGAAAAAAATTCATCTGTAATAGAGACTTTTGCTATTATGGATAGACTGATATATCCATCAAACTATCAACATTAAATGTTTGTGTTTATCTCATAGAGTTATTTCATGACTAATCTGCAGTAAAAGAAGGAAAGGAAAATAGTAGTCAACAATGTGTAATATTCTGTTGATAGATCTCAGTGTGTGCAGTGCTTAGTGTCCTGAGCCTGGTTGTGAGACAGAAATCATGAAAAAGGTGAATCTCCTTTGTGCTGAAGCGGAGTCCATTTTGTCTTGATGCAAAGAAAGAAAGAATCCCAGGATCTGAAAATTGGAGACCATACTTATTTTGGCAAATCTCACTTTCCATTGGGTAATGAACCTGCATTTTTCTTTGTATTTCTGTTTTAATGTCTTTTCAGGTTCTGTTCTTGTTGCCATTTCTGTGTCTTGTTTGTTGTTTGCAGACTAGTTTCAGCTGTGTTTTCTGAATGAGTGAGTGCTCAAACTGAATGGATAAGAATGACATGAGAGAACTTGCCTTCTCATCACAATTCCATATACAGCAAGAGGAAACTTTGTTGTCTTTTCCCCATGGCTTCTAAAGACAGTAAATTAATGGTCTAGAAACATACTTTCCTTTATTCTCCTTTGCAGTATTTGGTTACAGGCTTATAATAAGGATTATGTTTGCTCTCAATATAGTGTTACTATGGAGTCTTCATAGCAGTTCTTGAATCTTCATCATTCTATCCTATTGCTTCCTCGTTGCATATTTTTAAAGACTTCATTGGCAAGTATTTGCTAGTGCAATGGAAATTCAGGTGCCTAACTATACATGTATCACTAATACATGTGAAAATTAAACACACTAAAGCTCCACACATATGATGTGAACTGCAGTAGTAGTGTATTCCTGGGTTACTTATACATAATGATTTACTTATATTAAAATAGTTGGAAGAATTCCTTTTTTTTTCTACTATTGCATCATTTCAGTTTTTCATCTTGTATATTCCACTAACCTTTTTTTTTAAAGAATCTAAAGTTATTTGCAAGCATTCCTAAAAAACCCAATTTATTCAACAAAAGCAGCAAAATTCATTTTATGCAGCTTTTACAAAAAAAATCTCAAACTACAATGTTTCATTAGGACATTAGTGCACTCTGGGAACATTAAACACTCTTTATTGCTATTTGTAGGAGGTGGCCTAGAAGTGCAGTTTCAAATTGCTATGACACAAATAGACACATACCATGGTACAATTATACAGATTACTATGATAAAAGGAGACAACTTGATTGATACGTACCAGTGAGAAATACAGTTTCTGTCTTTCAGAAAATGTAACATGATTATTTCAAAGGCATAAAGAGATTGTTTGCAACTTTACTTTAAAATGGCTTCTCCATCTGGCTACAACTTGATTGCATGTTTCAAATGTGGCAGTAAACTCTAATATGTTAGTAAGTGATGCCACAGCTGGTAACAACAAATTCACATAGTTTGGCTATTTAATTTTCATCATGCTAAACAGCTTAGTGCTTGAAGACAGCCTATTTCAAAAACGTAAAGAATAGTGTTTCAACTATAATATGGAACTTCTGCTTTAAAATCATCATTCAAAGCTAGATTTAGGGTGTAGTAAAAACTGCTACTAACTTTATGCTGAGGTCATGCTTCAGCATTTCCCTAGCCATTCTTATGAAATGTATTCCCTCTGAAAATTTCTGATATTTGAAGAAAATGATCCAGGCTTTTTTCAAGTCCTAGACAATTAGTGGGTCTCTAGCATTTTAAATCTCCTTGCATCATCTATAATCCCTCCCCCCATCCTCCCTTTCCACAGCTTAAATTAAGAATGTAGCTTTGATTTCTACCTGCACCCATTTTGCCAGACTTTGGATTATAATATGTGCTATTACTGACCCACTAAACACTGTTTGGGTTTCAAAATGCTTATTACTTTACATTTTACTAGTGATTCCTTATGGCTTGGGATGGACACTGTTTAATGTCTTCTCTGGAGACATTCAAAACCCACCTGGATGTATTCCTGTGTGACCTGATCTAAGTGATCCTGCTCCGGTGGGGGGATTGGACTAGATGATCTTTTGAGGTCCCTTCCAACCCCTGACATTCTGTAATGTTATAAAAACGTTA
The DNA here is from genome assembly GCA_013401335.1 of Brachypteracias leptosomus. Taxonomy (NCBI): domain Eukaryota; kingdom Metazoa; phylum Chordata; class Aves; order Coraciiformes; family Brachypteraciidae; genus Brachypteracias; species Brachypteracias leptosomus. Next base: position 68,955 of record VYZX01026018.1, read on the forward strand.
AAAGAAATGTGAAAATAAGATGTTGATAATCTATTACCACTACTTTAACCAGTGTAAGGCAAACTGTGGAAATTATATCATGATTCTACAGTCCCCCAGTGATTTGTTTCAGGTTTGATCATTCAAATGATGTGCACTTCTTATTTCAATTGCTCCCACCCCCCAGCCCTGCAAACCAGGGTGGAGTTTGCCTTACTCAGAAAACAAGGAACACATACCTCCTTTTTGCTTCCCCTACACACGTGTAGGAAAAGAATCAGTCAGGGCAGGTCCAGAACAAGGGACTAGAACATAAGATTTGAAGTTTCTAAGAAGTAATATCACAGAGGCTGAGCTCTGCCTGCTAGCCAGTTTTATTAGCTCTCCTGCTACCACGCCAGGGGCAGCATTAGATATATTTATAAATATCTCTGCTGAATGCATAGCCATGTAATCCTGGCACTGTTTTTTAGTGCTGAGTTAATTACTGAGTGAAACAATATTAGGACTGTAGTATTCCCTTTCTGAATATCCTTGGTTAGGAAAATTGAGTTTAAAATAATTTCTGCTGAAGGAAGATTGAAGACACCTCTGAATTCTGCAAGGGTGTTCTAAAGCCTCTAGGTTATGGTTGCAATATTCCTACCGTGATCAAAACCATGACATGGGAATAAGTTGTAAAAACTATTTTTATAGGTAAAAGCAATTGTTGACTTTGGACTCTCATCCATGGAATATACTCTAAAGAAAAACTACCAGCTCTTTTGCTGTAATTATTTCAATAATATAATGAAACTTTAAACACATCTAGCCTCTGTTCAACAGTTTATGTAATCCTTTTTTGAAACTCCTGGAAAATAAATTTGTGCAGCTTCGAAGAAATTGCACCTATGCTTCCATCCTCAAATGGAGAGCAAAGAAATGCTTTCTCTGTGCTGTCACCTTCTGTGAAATATATTGCCCTCAGGTAGAATTATTCTGGATTTCCTTTATTGATGCACCACTACCAAGTGTATATAACATTGTGTTCTTTGACTTTTCCCAACTGTATTCTTGAAACTGGAAGTCACTACACTGTCCCCAGCATTTAGTGCTTCCCTTGTATATTTGCTTATTTGAAATGTAAACCTCACACTTCACTGTCAAATAACAGTGAATACAAAATAGCAGTGAGTGCTCCTGAAACAAGCACTATCATAAACCCTTTCTGCTTGTTGGTGTTTTATCATTGTCACAGGAAACTTCAATAGGACTGAATAATACCAGTGTTCCTGGGACTAACTGCAGATGAATTTTATGTATCTCATTTGATTTTTGTTGAAAGATCCAATATCTGTATGTATTATAGGAAACAATTCTAGGCAAAAGGCACCTTACTGAGCTATTCAAGATTTGAAACCTTAGTTAACTAACTATTTGTGTGAGTGTGACTCTAACATTTTTTTTTTCCCATTGCTGTTTATCACTAGTTATTTCAGTCTTTTAAAAACCTAGAGAATGTGATTGCTTTAAATATTTGAAGCATGACTATGTATAACTTTACTTTGTCCACACTTTAGTCCCCTAGTGTTGTAGCACAGAAAAGCTTGGCAAGGTGGTTGCTATCAAGCAAAGCTGGCCCTTGGTTTCTTCTTATAAGAAAAAAGCAATTACCTTTTCCATGGACAGAGGAACCAAATTTTCTGCTGAGTTAGGAAAAGTTCAAGAATGTTTCACATTTTGTGTTTTTAAGAATCCTTTAGTTTTGAGCCAGCACTCATCCTTGCTAAGACTGTTTCATCATAGGTTGTCACCAAAGTATATTTTAAGTTACATGCAAAGACAAGGCAAGACTTGATGTTCATTTTGATTCTGCATGCTATGGATAAAAAAAATTCTTATGAACTAGAGATATTTTTCTATTTACTGAAAAGATAAAATGAGAACAGAAAATTGCCTCAGAGTGTAGAACAGTTATTCTTACTTCAGAAGAGTTTATTATCCTGAATTAAACCAGTGGCTGAGTTGTGCTGCTCCGTGGCATCATAAAGAAGTTTGCAGCCACTCAATAAGACATTATTGTACACCTTTAAATGCAGGTTTGTACACTTTCTAATCCATGCTAATTTTTCTGGATGTTAATTCCTATAAAAATCTTCTGAAGTACTATTGAAATTAATATGATAATAAAGAGATCTGAAAACAAAACAACCAAAAAAACCCCACAAAAGACCAAAAGAGTCCTTAATATCAAATAAAAACATTCAGCTGTTGATACTGCATTCATAAAAATCTTCAAGATTCTTCTATAGGTCTTCTGTAGACAGTATGAGTATACATACCACATTTATGGTGTTTTATGTTTTTCTCTGAGGCACCACAAAGTGGCTTTCTGCCCAGCATTTTTCTGTCAAGCACCACCATGCTTGAATGAATATTAACTTGATCCAAGCAATATTATAGCTATTTTGCCAGTCTGATTTTATCTGAGAGATGAGTGGCCATTTTTGCCTTTAGGAGACTTTTTTTTTTTTTTCTGAAATTTGAATTTCATTACAGCAAAAATATTACAGAGTAAACCACACTGGTTTGATTAGTATGCTGTAGTAAATAAAAGGCATGGTTTTAAATGTATAAGTACTTTGCCTTTTGTGTCTTACTAAAGGTTTTGAATGGGGAAAAGAAACTCAAAATTAAATGAGAAAGATTTGGGGTTTTTTTTTTCCCAAGTATAAGATTTTCCTCATAGGACTGGGGCAAAAGAGAGGTGTAGAATTGTACTGAAAGCCTCAATAGTGAGGTAAACCTAATGGCTGATGTTATCCCAATTGCCTGGGAAAAGCTTAAAAAAGATATTTCTAGATTAAAGTGGAAATTTCAGATACACTTGAATAATCTCTGGTTTTTCCTCATTCAAAATTCCTGTTAAATGAATGGAAATATTATCTTTCTAGAGGGGAATAGGATATAACTGGCAACACAACTGAAGGTGGAGATATTTAATCAAGAAATTGCAGCAAATAAGAGCACTTTAGAACTGATTCTAAGTTGTGAAGAAAAATCTTTCTCCTTCAAAATCAGTAGGATAAGTTTCCAAGATTAAATAGACAAGCCCAGGTTAGGGCTTGGAGAAAGTGTCATAATTAGGTGTTATGGAAAAATCTCAGTCCTTCATGTAGAGATGTAGAAACATGACAAGCAAATAGGTGAAGAAGTAGTTGCAGTAGCTACTGCAAGTGACTTTAGTTTCAAAGCAGGTTGACTTCTAATTTTGTCTGGTCTTTATAATGCCAAAGTTAGAGCTGTCTGAATGGAAATTTTTCCCGCTACAGACTGTCGGAAATATTATGATATCTTCCTTGGGGAAAAAGAAAATACTAAACCTCTCAGAGAATTCTGTTTCAGATTTTAAGTTGTTGACTGTTTATCTGGAGGAATTCTTTTCGTTTTGCTTTACAACACAAAACCAAGGAAGTATCAGGGAGATGTACACTGAAGTATTCAGCCTTTCACTCTTCCTGTTGAGTAATAAATGAAACAGATGAGTGCCTCAGTTCCTAGCATTTCTTAGGGTTTAAGGTCAGGGTAGAGCCAGGTACTGAAGGATCCAAGAGGCTTGTATATGACTTGACCTCTAGCCCTTGTCTTAATATGTCTTATATGGAAATTGATCTCCAGAAAGCAAACATGAAAAGATCGTTTCAACTTTCTAGCTGGAAACTTAAGTTCTGCAAAAGGGCTATTCTCTGCCAAGAATAATTCCACCTGAAACATCTTACACAGCTAGAGCCACCACTTCTTCCAGACTCAGTTTCTCTGCTCAGACAAGTAAAATATATTTATCTTTAAAAAGAAATTCCCAACAAATAAGTCAACTCTGTTTCTCTGCCAGTATAACATCTCCATATCATCATGAAGTATTTTGCTTGTAGAAGGGAAAGTTCAGAAAGTTCTTAGTGCCACACATAAAAAGTACTATGTAACGTGAAAATATTAAAAAGTCGGTGAGGTCAGAGCTTCATTAGGTGATAAAAACTAAAATGAGATCTTTAAGAAAGACTGAATCTGAAGCAACTGCTTTTTCAAACTGCAGCTGATTTCTGTTTGTTTTTATCCAGTGGAATAAAATACACATAAACTATGACTGAACTCAGAACTGAAGCTGACTTTTTTTTTTTCTCCCCTCTTTACAAACAGAATTTCAGCTATTTGGAAGGAACAAAACAAGGATAGGACTAGGAAGGCTAAAATAGTGTTTATTTCTAAAAGCAGGAACTCATATCATATTGTTGATTAAAACACAGGACCATTTATAAATAAGCCTGTTTCAAAGTGAAGGTCAGAGATAGCCTAAGCAAAAAATGAATATCCCAGATTAAAATGTTAATGTTCTATCTAAAATGCACAAAACCAAATGCAATCTCATTTACTGACATTTCCAGAATTACAGCAAGGATTATTACATTGTTAGCTATGCATTTTCATTAGTCTGAAATGGAAACAAATCTTTAGGGAACAAGGTTTGAAGATTCTGAACACAGAATATTTGTGACTCTCTTCTTTCAGGTGAATAGACCAAGACAGGAAGAACAGTCAAATATTGGTTATAGTTTCCTGGCATCACTGAAAACCAGAACTCTAATTATTGACATGGAAATTACTTCTGAGAATTTAAAAACCATATTATGACAGAATAAAACCAAGCACCATATGCCACGTATTTATAATAACACTAAGCTCATTTCAGATTTTGTGCTTGTGGTCAAGTTCAGACAACTTCTGTTTCGGAACATAAGGTGACAGTAGTTGTTGCACAGCATGTAGTTCTGCCTGTAAATGCTAACACTTCCATCCATGATTGTGCCTGTACACACACAATACTGCAGGCATGGAAGTCAAAATGAAAATGGTTTTGTGCTCCTAGTATCCAATACTGTGTATTTGGTAGACTGCATGTGTTTTATCTGTGTACAATATGTATAAATATTATTGATCATTAATGGCAAATTGTGGTGTACTTCTGCTTTCGAACTGGTTTGTCTCTTTTTAACCCATCTTTGAAGCATCCTCCTTTCTCTGTAGCTGAAACTCAGTTCATATGAACTATGCCAACTTGGGACCCTACAATTTACTTGAGGCACTCAATGGTAATTGGACAGTAAAAAGGATCTTTTGTGATTTCTCTGATTTGGGGAAGAAGTCCCTGACAAACCAGAAGGTAAGGCTTAAAACAAACTTATGGCTTCAGACAGAAAATCTATCCAATGTCAGTTTCTACAACTGCATAGCAGAAGATGTGTAGATTTTTAATAAGGCTTTTTTATTATTTTATTTTTGAAGCCTTGAATTCCTTCTAGTTCAAATCTGAAATCAAAGCCTAGGGAGCAAGACTGTGTAAAATGAAACATCAAGGATGGATGAGGGAGACTGTTGTAGGCAAAACAATGATGTTGAATGCGTTTCGCCAAAGAATTTGGTGAAGCTTCATCTCAGATGCCTATCAAACTGCATCTATCCTGTTCTCCAGCACTGCTTCTTTTGGTGGACTTTGAATATCTCAAATGTTGTTTATTTCTCATTATTTTACCATGTCACATAAAATGTGTGTGTTCCCCACTGCCATGGCCCTGAGACACTGCCAGGGCAGCCTGTTCCTGCCCACCCCCAGGGCTTTGCCCCCCCTGCCCACAGCCCAGGACCCCATTGCAGCCTCTCAGGGTTGTCAGCTCCTGTCCCAGCAACATCCCAGCTGCATTGGTCTCCAGATCCCCACAGCCCTGCCCTGCCTGTGAGCCCTCCCACGGGCCATATCCCAGCCTGGCCTTGGCCCATCCCAGTCCCCACGGAGTTGCCCAGTGTGTGGGACTGAGGCTGTCCCTGGTGCCCCTGGCTGCATGGTTCCTGGATGGGACAATGGGACCCTGGCTGACAGACCCTTCCCTGACAGACTCATGAGGAGCTCCCATTGTTCCTGGTCTCCTGTCCCCCAGGGAGCCACCTTGCTCTTGCTACTCCCTGCCACCCATCCCTTTTTTCCTAGTGAAAGATTGTGAAATCATCCTCTGCAAGAAAAACAAACCACTACTAGAGCTCCCCTGCAGTTGTTGATGTTCTGCTGAGATACACATGGGGAGATTTTCAGTGCTAAAGATGGGAGTTAAGTATGCAGCTCACATAAACCTATATCTGCTAAGCTGCACCACTTAAGACCTCTCTTGCACTGAAACAGCCTCCTAATAGTCCAGTCATTTTTGTAGCTCCGTGTAGAGCCAAAGGGCATTTCAATAGCTTTATCTTTATGTTCAGTACCTTTCACAGAGTCCTAAACAGCTTTGCCAGGCAACTTCTACTGGCTGGGCTGTCTATCCACTGCTGTGCCATCTTTAAGGAGGTAGGTACTGCAATCTATTTCCATATTCATCAGCATTAACCAATAAATCATCTCCTTATTTTATTTACTATATTCAAGAGGCCCAAGATATCATTCTTTTCAAAGAAAACAAGTAGCCCAGCAGAGGTCATGGCTCTCTATTATCCAAAGCAAATACACTTTGGAAAAAGATTACAACAAAAAGTATAGGAAATAAGACGCGGATTTCTAAAAAAGTAGCTTGGCTGAACAAGCCAATCTAACTAAACATGTATAATACATCAACTAGAATTTAGATAATAAATATGAGGATGGAAAAAGTCTCAGTTTGCCTGTTGTCCTCCACTTTTATGCTAGTTTGAAGATATGTGAAAGCTTCATTGTTCTGGAGACAATGGTATTGATTTTTCATTAAGATGCACATTTTCTTGGTAAGGTCACACTCCCCTCCCCTTCCTAGTGTTTCAAGAGTTCTTCCTTCAGGGTTTCTGATAATGACTAAGAGAAATTCTGAAATCTTGATGAGGTTTTTAAAATTTATCGCACATTTCTTGGAATCCTATTTTGCTCTATTCATTGGAAGGCCTATCATCATCTTTGATAGTTCCATATAGAAGGGCTAAGTCACAAAATATTGATGTCTCAATAAATATAAAACAAATTTTGCATTTGGTAATGAATGATATTGCACATGTAGGGTTTTTTTTTTCAAAATAAATTACTTTCTAGATAAATTATTTTATTTCTAAGTAAGTCATTAATAATATATATATAGAAAAAAGCTTGAAAGCTGGCTTATCCTGATTTATGTCCTGTGTTCTAGTTCTCCACATACAACCTCTTTGGAAATTAAGAATGATTTTTGTTCCTTACACAAATGATGCTCCACATTGCATGCAATTGCTGGGTCCTAAACAGTCTACAGGAAAAAAAAAAGTGTTACTTTTCCGTTTGATTTTTTAATGAGTTGGTTTCTTGGAGTTCTGTGAGACCCTGTCTTGCTTGCAGATTTATCAGTGGCAGTAACACTAACCTGAGGAAATTCTCATTTCTTCATATTTTTGTTTCTCTTCTCATATATATAATACAAAGAAAACAGAGCTTGCTTTCCGAGTCCATTGTCTTTCTAATTTGTATAAAGTTAAAAGGTCATCTCATCTTCTCTTATTCCTTCCCTAGCCTGCTGCAAAAAGCACGTAATATAGTCCAAAATATTGTTGATAATGAGTTTTGTGCTGAATGAGACTCTTATGAGTAATTAGCATTCCAATAGGTTCACTATTTTATTACTGCTACAATTAATGTACAGTTGCTGTTACTTTATGTGGGACTCAGAGTTTCAGGAACCAATTCAGTGAGACCTCAACTTGAAGTGAGACATTATTAATTGCAAATTGAGTTACTTAAGGCACTTCTGTGTAATACTGACAACAGACTGAGATGTCTGTTCTGGTACTTTTGAGAGAAAAAATAAAGGGCTTGTAAACCACAGAATTTTCTAATAAAAAGGAGATTTTCAATAGAGAATGTTAGAGTGAAGTTTTAGACTGATATTTTTGAATTCTAATTTAGATGGAATGCAGGTTTTTACTAACTCTAGTTTAAAGCCCAATTCCAGTGAAAGCGTGTGCTGTTATAAAGCAGTACTGTTAGTGTATATCTCAAAATTTTGATATTTGCCCAGAATTGCTCATGGCTTTAGTTCACATGAAACTGTTCTTCAGCTTTGTGCAGGGGTCACCTGTAAAACTCTGAATTTACACAGATTTTATGGTGTTTACAAAAAACCTTTGGTAAAATAATGTACTTAGGTGTTCTTAGTGTTCTGAGTATTGCTATAGCTAAGTAGAGTTTATTTAAAATCTCATTGGAAAAGGGTTTCCTGGAAATCTTTGTTTTTGGAAGTTATAGTTAAGCAAGCTACAGAAAATGAACATTCTCCTAATTATCAGGAACTTCCATTGCAAAAGAAAATAACCAGGCTTGGTGAGCCATAAACTTTTACAATAGGGCCTCATCTGAAATCTCCGTGAGACTTCCATTAATTTGAAATCTCATGGAGTAGCCTATTAATTTAGGTAGGAATTTAGATCCAAAACTATGGTTAGATTTCTATGGGAGACTAGACTCATATATAAGATTTTTCCCTTTATTCTGAGCAAATATCCTGTGAGTCAGTCTCATCATTGTAATCAGTTCTGAGAGTAAAGGAGGGAAATTAAATATGCTTATAAATAATTTATTCAGATGAAATTAATTGTATGACTTTTAAAATATTTAGTAATTTTTCTTTGTTTTCTTTTTTTCTTTTAGTTTTGTTCTGAAAATATTCTTCTATTAGGACAGGTTTTTTTCAATAAATGGCTATTATTTCTAAACTACTTCTATAAAAACCCTCTTTGTAAAAGGAGCATGAGTAGATAACTGATCAATTCACCCAAAACATAAGGTACAATCAATTGGGGATCAATTGCACTAGAGAAATCAATGAAAGGTTTGTCAGTAATTTTAGTGGATCTAGGATTTCACTTTTATAAAATTTTTATCATCCAAATCTGTAAGTATAAAAATAAAAAATATAGATTTCCATCAAAGAAAAATAAACCAGGTAGTTTTATTGGATAATATTAAAATCTATAATTATATTATTTGTAACAATATATGAACATACATCTGACTACTAGTTTTTCCAAACACATTATAAAGCCTTTGAGATATTAAATTTAAAACATTAACAAAACTAAGACAGGCAGAAATGTGTGTCTGATTTTAGAGCTTATACCTCAAGGGAAAACTGAAACCAAGATTTATGTCCATTTTGATATGATAATTTCTAGTAATCACAGAATAGTAGGGCTTGGAAGGGACTTCTGGGGATCATCTAGTCCACCCCCCCATGCTAAGGCAGGTTCACCTGGAGCAGTTTGCACAGGAACACCTCCAGGAGTGTTGTGAATCTCTCTAGAGAAGGAGACTCCACAACCTTTCTGGGCAGCCTGTTCTGGGCTCCATCATCCTCACAGAATTTTTTTCCCCATGTTCAGATGGAGCCTCCTATGTTCTAGTTTGTGCCTGTTGCCCCTCGTCCTGCCACTGGTCACCACTGAGAAGAGTTTGGCACCATCCTATTGACACTCATCCTTTAGGTATTGATAAGCATTGAGTCTTCTCTTCTCCAAGATAATAAAACACCTCCAGGATCTCCAGACTCTCCTCATAGAGAGATGTTCCAGTACCCTAATCATCTTTCTAACCCTCCCATGACTCTCTCCAGTAGTTTCCCGTCTCTTTTGAACTGGGGAGCCCAGACCTGGACACAGTATTCCAGATGTGGTCTCATCAGAGCAGAGGGGGAGGTCACACTCTTCTTAATGAATCCCAGAATACCATTGGCCTTCTTGGCTTTCAGTTAACCTGCTGTCCACCAGGACACTGATCCTTCTCTGCAGAACTGCTTTCCAGTAGGTCAACCCATAACCTGTATTGGTGCATGGGCTTTATTCCTCCCCAGGTGCAGGATTCTATACTTACCCTGGTTGAACTTCACTAGGTTCCTCTCTGCCCAACTCTCCAGCCTGTCCAGGCCTGGCTGAATGGCAGCACAGCTCTGGTGTGTCAGCCACTCCTCTCCGTCTTTTATCATCAGCAGACATGATGAGGGCACACTCTGTCCCTTCATCCAGGTCATTGTTGAATATGGTGAACAAGACTGACCCAGTACTGACCCCTGAGGAACACCACTAGATACAGGCCTCCAGCTAGACTCTGTACCACTTATCACAATTCTAATATACAGGAGACACTTGGAAAATGTTTGTTTTGTTTTGTTTTTTGTTTTTTTTTTAAACGGGTATTCCTATTTAATTTTTTCTTCTACTAAAAATGTATGATGTTGTATTTCACTCTGATTTCACTGGTATACTTTTAAGTGTCAGATGCATAGTCCTTGCACATTCTGGCAATGAAATTAACCAGATACTAACAAAGAATGTTAAAATACTAAAAAACCCTTTTAAATTCATATGTTTTCATTGTCTCATCGATTGTTAATGTCATGATTCAGTTACTTTTTCAGTTGTCCATTGGTACAAACCATGTATTATTTAAACAGAAAAAAAAGATAATGAAAATAAAAGAATAAATGATTAAAGTGGAAATGGGCAAAGAAATAGAACTTCAAGCTGCTTTGTTTTTCATGCAATTGGGATGCAATTCTACCCTTCATTTGTTCTGTTTCAGTTTGAGTTCACCTTTAAGATCACTCTAGTACAGCTTTGAAAAGCATCTATTTAAGAAAAAAAATCTACTTGTAGTCACACTAAATACTGATTGCATTTCATTTCCATTCTTTTGTATTACAGAGGACATTTGTATGAAAATATGATTTCTTTGTTTCTGAAAAATTAATAAGCTCTCACCTGAAATAATAATCCTTCCTTTGTGACATCACTCTTCATTGTTGTGCTATGATTGATGCCACAATCTGAGATTCTGACTTCAGGTGGGAATAAACAATAGGAGCAGAAAATAAAACAGAGAACAAAAAGACTTTGTTTTTTCAGCATCTTAGGATATTGTCAATAAAAATATGTGGAGATGAGATTTTTAGCTGAACCAGGACAATTTTAAGAAATTACTAAAACCCCTTATATACATCTTTAATGCACACCTCTAATATAAATCCGTAAAGTAATTTTGTCATTGTTTAAGATGCCACTGTTTATGAAATAATGCCCCAAATCTAATATTCCTTATGCTACTTCACCTATTTAGTATATTACTTCAGGCACCTCATAGAAAATTTGGTGTGAGGGAACACTTCTGGAGTGACTTGTAACCTCCAGTATAATACACAGAAACCTAATGCACAGGTAACACTCACTGTCTCCTCACAGTTAATCACTAAACCCATCTTTTACTATTGTCAGGTTTGAGATCTTACCTCCACGCTGCTGTTAGATCAATAGGATACAGCAAACAGTGACTCGTTCGGGCACCTACAGTAGAGTAATGTGAGGGAAAGGGTGAGAAGGAATCAGTCATTATCCAGTAAAATAAGATGGATTGAAATTGGACCTTTACTAACCTTGAGCATCATTTTATGAAGTTTGCTTTATGTGTTTCAGCATATTATTGTTTAAAGGATACAGCAATTTTAAAACTTCTATACTTCAAGTAGTAATAAGTATATGCATGAATATTTATAACCTATCTTGAATATGTGTATTGATATTTTTAAATTTATATTTTATATTAAATAGATGTAACATAAATTGTATATATAGCCTAAAATTAAATATTTGTAAACATCTGAATTCTCAGTTGTTCATATAATTTTCTTTAAATGTTAACTTTCTTCATGGTATGGCAGAATAGTTCAATTATGTTTAGTTCCTTAAGAATGGAAATCTTTCCACTGAATAGTCTTTGGTTCTTCAAGAAAAGTATGATCTGAAAAATATTCTTATATCTAAGCTCTAGAAGCTTAATATAATGGAACGTGAATAGGTAAAATAATGTGGATCCTGAGAACAATAGGAGAGAATTGGAAACTCTCAGAGAAAAACTGATACAAGTCTGTATTTCCCACTGGAAAGGCTTGTTTAGACTCTACAGAAGGAGTGATTCATTTTGAAAAAAACCCAAACAACCCAGACAATTAAAATAGAGGTGTATAACAGAAAATTCTCTTGTTACCATGAGCAGAAGTATATAATAAAGCCTCCTTTCCAAATAACGTAGCCCTCAAGCTGTTAATGACCAGCAAACAATAAATATATTAACAGGGGAGGGCAGCGTTGTTTTTCACACACACATATTTTTGTAGGAGGGATGCAGTTATCAAGAAGCAGCAGTTGGAGCAGTAAAGATCAGAGACAATGGAATATCAGACACCATAAAGGATCAAAGACAATAAAGCAAAGCAGAAGGTCTTCCTAAAGCCATGTAATCATTGAACCAATGTATTTTCACATGTAAATGAAATCTTACAGAGTTACAGTGAATAAATATGGACTCCTTATAAACAAAAAAACCCCCCAACCTATCTCATTTGTTTCTTTTCTGTCAACTATAGTGTAAGAGGAAAAAAAATGTCAATTGTTAGAAAGTAAATACTAAAGCAACAGGAACATTGCAGATATTCCCATCTCACTGAGACTGAATTACTTTGCCAGAACTAAATACTGTGTGTCTCCTTCAAGTATGGTAAGATGGAAGGAGATTGCATTAAAGGAAAAAAAAAATCAAGTAATTATTTACAACAGTCACATAATAAATACAAAAGCATGCAGTAGGTTTTTTTTTAAAAAAGAAAAAGAAAAGGGGAAAAAAAAGAGGCTTACTTTCAGCTTTTACCTTTCTTACTATTATATGGTTTGTTCTTAAATAAGGAACAAGTCAGTACTAAAATTAAGCTGTATCTAGAATTAATTTCACATATATCTGCAACAGTAGGTATCATCATTTTCCAGCATTATTTAAGAATACAGGACATAGTCATACAACAAATTTGGGTGCTAACTGCTGTGTTTTGTTCATAGTGTATGGATGCCATTTGCTAAGACATTACCAGTGATAGTGAAAATTTGTTCTATGATCTTCTATGGAGTATTAAAATAATAATCTTTAAAATATCCTTCCATGAAACAAGGGAAAAGAAACATCTCAATTTCCTATAAATTATTATTCTCTGTTCTGCAACCTATGTCTGAAAAAAATGAAATCTTTTGCACTTGATGACATTTTAACAAGGAGGATGTTAGTTACAGTTATATATACACGCACATCCTGCTATTTTATTTCTTCTATAGAAACAATAATAATTAAAATACTTCATCATCTTTAAAGTAAGGTTGGAAATAAATCATATTTCATCCTGGAACAATAAAAAGCTCTTTGTTTTTTGTTCCTAGCAGCCTAAGGCTGCTTGTGCTGCTCACTGTATCCCTGAACTGCTGGGATAGCTCAGCATGTCTGTAGTGCTTCAGAGCAGTAATAAAGGTGGAAAGTGGTGGCAATAGCTCTGATTGAAAATGAAGCAGATAATGCCAGATGAACAGCTCCAGGGGGATTGCACCTTGGAAGTGAAGAAAAGGCCAAATCAATTTTGGCCAAATGGTTAGGCTTGTTTTTAACAGTATTGTAAGCTAGTTAACTGTGACCTGAGATGGGCTTACAGTGGAGCTGGCTGGTTAAAGTGTTAGTGTGTGAGTTCTCTGCACAATGGCTTACAGGCTAAATTCCTCATGGTGTCTAACACCTGCCTTTCTCCACTGCACAGAAAGTAAATCCATTGCATTCCCAGAATTAATAGCCTCTAATGAAAAAACCCCAACAAATCTGAGTCCCTGTTTTGTAAGAATTGATAGTTATTTTAATTGAAATTATTAGGAAATTGTCATAGGTGTATATTATAACTCAGACTTCTGGCCTGAAGTGGAGCAGATAAGTCAATTTTCTAGAGGCCAGCACAGAATTCAGTTGCTATTCCCACTCTGTATGCAAAGATGGACTTTTGCAATTGAAAGACATTACTAAAGCAGTGGATCTGTATAGCCTTTTTCCTCTTGCTCTTTTGGAGACTATGCAGCTGGAATTCCAGTCCTTTGAACATCTCTCTGCTTTGTAGCAAAGGGAATTAAACCTCTGTTGTTATGGTAGAAAACTATGGGTGTGGAGAGCCCAGAAAAATATTTTTTAACTCAAAATAGCTGTTGATAGGAGATGAAATTGTTATTTTATTTTTGTAAGGAATTTAAGCTGTTCTTTTCATGCAATCATCTCCTAAATAAACTATTGTCTATTACTCTTCTTTTCTATTTTTTGTTTCTATGCTGTTGGAGAGTCCATAAGATGCTAGCTAAACAACCACTCCCTCCACCTATGACCTTCCTGCAAAAAAAATCTTTACTGGAAACATACTAATTTTAAATTTTATTTAAATCACTGACTCCATTCTAAGAAGGAATTTATTCCTATTTACGATTATCCTTTTACGCTAACCTGATATTATATGAGACATTCAACCTTCAACGTGCATTTCACATCCAAATTCCAGGATTTCTCCTTAATTACCTCCTGTGTGACTCCATCTCCTCCTGGTAACCATGTAAAAATTATTTAAATACATAATACCAATGTAAACCACAAAATACTACCTTGTTTGTAAATGCAGCAGTTTACAAAAAATGCTAGGTCAGCAATGTGGTATCACTGTTTCCTATAGAATTTCTGAGAAAAATATACTTTTCTGTAGTCTAACTGATGACTAGACTGCAGGAAAGTCTGCACAGCCACTGTGTATATGGCAAGTGTGAATGACAGGTCAAAGAAGAATCTATCCAGTTAACTTGTGGATCAAATCTAAATCCTTGGGACCTTGGGCAGTCTCACGTATAACGATCCCACAGACCAGCTCTTACATTATTGTTAGTTGTGTTGGAGTAAGAAATCCAAATGAAGCCCGACTTGCAGAGTGGTAAAACACATACTATTTGCTCTAGAGAACAGGAATGATATAGTTTCTTAATTTCCTAGGTGAACTGATATCAGTTAGCTTTTACAATTCATATAAATAACGCACCCAGAAGACTACTATGGACTTCAGCCTTATTTTATGAAGCAATCAGCTTTTAAAAGAACCTTAGTATTGTAACTAATTCATTAGAACTTCTCTAAAGAAGTCATGCAAATATATTCTTCAAATGATCAAAGTGTTGATAATACTTTATCTAAAATGTAATTTTTAAGAAGTGCCTTTTTTTCCATGTCCTCCTGATTTCCTGTTTCCTAATTTGATGTTTGCTTCCATTTACCAGATGTCAATCCAGTTGTATGATGATTTTATTCCCAATTTTCACCATGAAGTATTGGTGTGGTACTTTCTGCTATTCAAATCTTTTGTGTGACACTGACTGTCCCATCAGTTCTCTAATGTGCACTCAGAAACTTGTCAGATTAAATCACCTTCTGTAGCGGTGGAAATGGCTTAAAGGATTGGCAATGCCTGGTGTGGAGGGATCCTTATGTGTCTGACAGAAAAACTAACTTTTGGAATTCAAAAATTGTAAGCATTAGCCCTTCCACTCCAAATTTGGGATTCTGTGTGCTTATTCAAAAAGCAATATCTTTCCATACTGTATTTCCTCATTGGTCCTCTTGTTATTATTACTTTGTATTGAGGGAGAATGAAGAATTTCTAGTACTACTGTTAAATCAAAGTTACTGTACTTATTATGTGTGTATGTGTGTATTTAAGCTTCTGGGAATCAAAAACTGCTTCTTAAAAGCTGAGGAATGAAGTAGCCCCTTTATGGCTGTAAATGACATGACCACCCCTGTTACATAGATCCTGCCTGATAATCAATTCTGATCTCATTGCAACTTCACTGAAGTCACTGGGGTTTTTTCAGTCATACTTATGACACTAAGTTTACCTTCTACCACACGGGACTTTCATTAAGGAGGAACAAGGCTAAACTATATCCTGTTTTCCAACAGAATCAGAGGAATGTTATTGAAAAAGAAAGGATGATAAAATTGTTAGAGCATGAGGCATACATTCAGGGCTCTTTTTATTTTGAAAGTGCAAATAGTAACAACTTTTAATTCAAAATAATTTATTTACATCAAAGAAAAAAGGCGTACAGCTTCCTAAGTTAGCTGATTTAATGAATACACAATAAAAAAGCAAAAAGAAGTTACTTGAAACCAGCAATTTAATTTTATGTCATTGATGGTTTCTATTTTATAGACTTCAAGTCATAGCTTTCATTTTTGCAGATACAGCTTGAGATAAAAAGAAAAGGAAAACCCCCACAAAATAGGAAATCTAACACTAGAGCCTAATTAAGTTGTCTATATATGCAACTCTTGAAGACCTTGGTAGCAATACATTTCAGTAATATTGTGATGTCCATCAAGATTGAAAAACATATTGCGACCTTTAGAACCTTTTAGTTTCACCATTTTTTTTTCAGGCTTTTTGCAAAATGATTTGTTGTAATTCATTGGACTGTATTCCTACCTACAATATCTAAATAACCTTCTGTTGTTGCTGCAGTTTACATAGTTTGTTCTCATGACAGAATAATCTTTTTTTTTCCTTGTTTTTTTTTTTTTTTCTGTAATGTGAGATCTACTTAATATACAAGTAATACCTTGTTCTATTACTCTTTACTAGTTGGCTGTAGATCTTGGTATAAAACTAGAAACATATGACTAGTTCAAATAATTTTTCACTATCATCATTACTAGTTTAGACAATTATATTGGACTAAGCTATCTAGTAGAAGAGACAAACCACATGGAACCAAAATCTTGGTTTAGGTATATCTAGACACAGTTACTACATCCAGCAATGAAGATTAGCTACTTTATTAAAGATGAGCTGAAAAGTGTGTAGTATCAATTTTCACTACTTTCTAAAGGTCTGTGGATGAACTGTCTTTTATCCATATTACGTTCTGTCTTCTATTTCCTTTTATCTTCTCTCCTCAATTCCTTTATATCCTATTTCAATGTCTTTCTCCTTTTCTTTTGTTCTTCCCATTTAGATGTTTCTGCCTGCATACCTCTCCCTGACTTTCATCGCCCAAATTAATTATTTTTTTTAAGTCTCTATAATTTTTTTTTTTAAACCTAAGGTTGGCACAATTCGTGCCAACCATGTCTTGTCTTTCTCTTCTTGAAGATGATTCTTTTTATCTCTCTGCCTTGTCTCTTCAGATCCCAGACTTCTTGGAACAGGGCCCATCTTTTACACAGTGAGAGATTACATAGCAGTGCATTGATCCCAGCTGGAGTCTTTAGACACTAAAGAAATACAAATAATTACAAAGCATTGCCATATGCCTAATCTTCAGCAGCTGGGATCTCTGCAACTGGAGCATGATGCTCCTGCTTCCCCGCTTGCCACCTCTCCAGTCCTGCAGGCCAGTGTGTGGTAGGGCACAATGTTTCTGGACTCTGCTCTTCCTCTGGTGCCAGCAGCAGCTCCCAGGCAGTTTCCATCAGCTTTGAAGCACAGCTGAGAGAGGAATGCAGACCTACACATCCAGTGGGTCTGCAGGTTTCCCAAGCACCGTTATCTGTGCATGGTTGTTAAATGTAACTAGGAAAGTGATTTTTCTTTGTCAGCATTGTCAGTCTATGAAACACCAACAACCACCCCATCTGATTTTGGAATTAGATGTATCATAGAGAAGATTAAACTTTAGTTTCTTCAGCTGTAGTTGTTGAATCTTTAGTTACTGACAAAGTGTATACTACACATAATCTTGACTTCTGTCTTCAACATACTAAGATATGTTAAACCTTTTATTTCTTAGCTTTCAGGAGTGGTCACCTGAAAAGCATTTTAACACATCATTTGTGGTTAATTACCTGAGTGCTATCATTGGAACCCCTCACATGAATCATCTGAAAATAAAGGCCAACTTATTAAACTACAGTGATTCAAAAGAATAGAAACAATGCTTTTATCTGAAAAGCTAAGAAGTAAGTCTTCTGTAAGAGTAGCAGCAGAAATTGTCATATTAGGAACATTCAAGATCTATAGCATTTTTCTTCAGATGTGAAAATGTTAGAATAAAAAAAAAATACTATGTTTAAAAAAATACATTTTTCCACATGCATGTTTAATTTTCTCTGTTACAGACATTAAGTCTTTCACATGTATATCTAATATATTTGAGACATATCCCAACACAAGCAGAAAAGGAAAATAAATGCATAAAATAAAATGGTGGTATAAAAAAGTATGTATTCTGTGGAGATTTTAGGTACAATGTTGCTAATAAAACTATTTAAATTATATCTCTAATATTTATCTATGGTAGCAATAAAATGGGATCATTATTTATAAATGAAAGTGTAACCCATGATAATGAACAAACAAATTACATATTCATGAAGTATAATTTAACCTGATTAATATTATTTGACAGACATAGCTTATGAAAAATATCCTAGATCTACACCACAAATATACAACCCTAGAAGTAAAAGTTCATCTTAGATTTTGCATTTTCTTGCATAAATTTTATTTTCAGTCTTATATAAATATAGTTTATACACTAAGAACTGTTATTTATTGCAAAAATAAAGTGGGGAAAAAAATCAGAAATAAAACTCTGAAATGAATATACAGGTCTGTATTTTATTGGATACTGGATACCATCAGGTGGATTGTTCTTTTCCAGAAGTCCTTCAGATTTCACTACAGAGCGATTCTTAGCAACGGAACCCTTGAGTTTTGAACTTGGGTATTAAAAATAAGCAACCTTTTATAGAACTGCTACCCAAGAATCTTCAAAACCTCAGTGACTTGCATGGCAAATAAATGTTGCTCTGTTCTCTTTCCCAACAGTTTTAAACTTCACCCACAAAATCATACTTCCCTTTTTTCAGTTATTTATTATTTATCCTTTTAAAAAGAGATTGATTTTCCTCATTTTAACATTGGTTAGGCAATATAGTATGATGCCATATATTCAAATAAAATCCAACTTAGAACAACAAATCTTAAGGGAAATTTAAGAGGGTTAATTAGAAGCCTTAGTAAGTGAGGTCTTACAGAATATTTATTGTGCAAATCCATTGCATTTGTTGGGAACTCTGAAAGATTTTTATTTCTAGCTCTATGTTATTTAGAGACACTTAGAGTAATTTTCAGTTTACCTAGGTTTAGTAATCTGAAAGCAGTGTGCCTAGCTAAAGCTAGCTCTAGGCTCTCTTTGGAGAGAGTAGGAGGTAAGTCTAATCGTGGAGTCATTCCCTCCATTCCTTCAGGACTATGTGTCCTTGAGACAGGGTAAGACAATCTAACAACACCAAGACACTAAAGGGGAATGTCTGGGACACCCTCATCCAATTCATTCATTTTCTTCAGTCAACTTGTGCCATCTTTCCCATGCTGTAAGCTGTTGCAATGAACCAATCCAGTAGAAAATGTATCCAGGAAAAGTTATCAGAAAATTTTGGTTTGGATTTATTTGCAATTATTTTGAAAGCCCTGCATTAGATAGTTGTTGAGATGATTTATATATATATGTATACGTATATAAATATTCAGGACAAGAGGTAATGGCCTCAAGTTGCACCAGAGGAGGTTTAGATTGGACATTAGGAAGAAGTTCTTTACTGGCAGAGTGATCAGGCACTGGACCAGGCTGCCCAGGGAAGTGGTGGAGTCACCATCCCTGGAGAGGTTCAATAAACGAGTAGATGTGGTGCTTCGAGACATGGTCTAGGGGTCAGGGAGATGTTGGACAAAGGTTGGGATTGGTGATTTTAGAGGTCCTTTCCAACCTAAATGATTCTATGATTATATATATATACACACACACCCATATATATACATATCCGTGTATTTATATCAAATTAATAAGAAGTTACTCAACAAGTAAAAGTGAAAGAGAAACAATGACTATGTCTTTTCTTAACAAATGCCCCAGAAGGTGAACTGTTAGGAAGAAATACCTAAAGAATTCAGGTGAGCAAAATAGCTTGAGTAATTCTCTAAAATTCTCTTTAAAAAATGATACAGAGAGGTGGAAAATCTCTATAGATTGGTACTGGGTAAAACAAGAAGTTGGTTAAATAGCCACACATTATTTTTTTAATGTCCTTTTTTTTTTCCCTATTTTTTTAAATGTTGAAATATGAAATATCTATATTCTTGTCACTGTAGACCACTTGTAACAAACTCCTGAAGGCAAAAGCCAAGCTGAGTTCAATGTGATCTGCAATATTAGGATAATTATGACATAAGCTATTATTATTTCTTATGAATATATTAAATAGATTTTTATAAACACACCAATAATATTACATTAATGATGATATGGTATAATATTACTATTACAAATATTTATATAACTATAATTTTATAAATAATAAAATTATATTATATTATTATTTAGT
>VYZX01026022.1:1332-56635 GCA_013401335.1 Brachypteracias leptosomus
ACTTCTAAGAAGCAAAAAAAGATTTTGCTTTCTTATATATCATCTAAGGTTATGTAGGACATCTGATCATAGGGAAAAAAAAAAAAGACCAGATGCCACAAGCAATTTTAGGAAAGAAAACAGAGCTCTTGGGCTAAAATTAAGCCAAGAAAACTGTTAATTCACAAGTGAAATTGTAATAAAAATGGAACAAGCAGACCACTGCAGCTTTGATACGAATCAGACAGACACAGAGAGGACACAAAAATTCATCTGAGTGTTTGAGTGGGAGGAAAATCTTGCTCAGTTTAGCAACCTGGGAGTGTTACTGGGTAAGCATCTCTAACAGGGGTCGTATGAGAAACTTAATAAAGATATGAAGACATTTCCCATTTTAAAGTGGAAGCACTGTGGTAAAAAGAAAAGTAAGCTATACTTGACTATTTTCAAGTATTTCCCTTTTGCAATAGTAGCAGCAAAGCCAGAAACAAAGAGTTTATGCAGGATGGGAACTATCAGAAATGGGACAGCAATATGTCCACAAGACAGCTCATCCCTGAGTGAAATTTCATGTTTCTACCCATTACCTTTTATCATTATTGCCAAGGGGGACCTAGACAATATTCTCCTAAGATTTCTCTCACTTTTTAAAAAAAAAAACAACAAACCTTAGGTCTGTATGATTTGCAAACTGAATTTAAACCAGGCAGCTGCTGGGAGTTACAGATGCATTCTTAAAAGCATCTGACAGGAGTTCACTGAAGCACATTGTAGAGCATCCACAAAGCCTTTGGAGTTACCCCAACTACTACAACCTCCTAACAGAAGAGGACAATTTGGGTTTAGAGGCATCTGGATGGTAATCCCTAATGTGTCAGAGAAACAGGTGTTAAATGGTACATGTAAGGAAGGTAGACGTTGGAAATACTATTAGAGAACCAAACCCACTGCTTACCATGAATAAAGAGTATTAAAATTATCATCTTTTTCTCCTCACATATTGTCCTTAGTTCACTGTTACCTGAACAATGCAATTAAAATGCTAATTAAGCTTAATTTCTGTAGAGATTTTATTAACAAGGCTGAATCTTAAAAAAAAAAAACAAACAAAAAATCCATCAACATTGAAGACCCAGATGTTCCACAAAATAAAGGTTATATTTGTCATTTTCCATTTCTTATATCATATTCAATTGTACTATCCCACACTTCTCTTAAGCTTCATTGTCTAAAACAGAATTAGCCATCAGAGAAATAAGAGAAGGTCTTATTTCTATCCTTTGTTTTTCTATTCTTCTGGGGGTATTTTCTTTGAGTGAACTTTCCCCCCTCTGCTTCTAATGTCTGGGCTCCTTTAATCACCCCCTTCTTGTTGTTCCAGAGTTGCTGTACTTCTGTGCTCCCTCCTATCCCTGGTTTGCTCTCCTGAATCCCCAGGACACTGTCCATACAAGCTCATTCTCTCCCAAAATCATTTTCTAAACCATCTGGAGGAAAGGCACATTGGAGGTTNAATAAGAGAAGGTCTTATTTCTATCCTTTGTTTTTCTATTCTTCTGGGGGTATTTTCTTTGAGTGAACTTTCCCCCCTCTGCTTCTAATGTCTGGGCTCCTTTAATCACCCCCTTCTTGTTGTTCCAGAGTTGCTGTACTTCTGTGCTCCCTCCTATCCCTGGTTTGCTCTCCTGAATCCCCAGGACACTGTCCATACAAGCTCATTCTCTCCCAAAATCATTTTCTAAACCATCTGGAGGAAAGGCACATTGGAGGTTCCTAGAGCCACAGGTACACTGAAGCAAGAAATCTGGCCACAAGACAGAATTATTCTTCTCCCATCTTTCTGCAGCCTAGCATGACAGATGATTTGCTTAAAGGAAACCCAAAAGCCCGTGCGTGCAGGGTACTGCTCAGTGAATAGACTGAGGTTAATCTGACAGAACATCCTTTGTAAAGATCTAAGAAATGAAACCCTGATCCTGCTCTTAAACACACAAGCAGCAGCAGCAGCAGAGCTCCACACTGAGCCAACCACTTCTATTAACATCAGTGAGAACACAATTAGTGCTCTGCAGCATCTGCCTAAAAATATCAACTTACATTTCTAGAAGAAAAACATTTAAGCTGTGAAGCATGTACAGGATAATGCACATAAACAGAGCAAGCAGGCCAGAAATGAGGAACAAGGGAGTGAATATTCTTATCTGCCATGGAAATTCTTGTATAGACTTATACATCTCTATTTAGATGTTTATATCGTGTTTAAAAACTGTTCATATACGTGTCACAAGAGGCAAGTGAAGATGAGATCTGTTCTGTATTTACCCAACACCAAAAAGCACAAGGATAGTTTCCAGGATGCTAAGGAAAAAACCCCACACCTTCATTTGGTGTTCATAGTATTAAGATTTGTCCATGATGCTAATAACTGAATGCAAATATGAACATAAATCATAAAATTGACTGTCAGGACTCAAACCCTTCCTCTGATTGTGACTTGGGTTGCAAAGGATGCAATTACCTTGTCCAGACATAATTAAATCTATTGCCTAATCCAGTCTCAGCTCATGTGAAAAACAACCCCTGTGCTGGAGCACTTCCCTTACACAGAGTTACAAGGGTACTAACAATACAGAAATGTTTTCTATTCTTCTCCTTTGAGTGAAATTTCTTCCTTATATATCTTGAGTTGTTCTTTTTATTCTTTACTTGACTTAACATGAAGATGCCTGGAAGCAGTAAAATATTTTCTCTTCCTTATTCTACTGTCAGCAGCATTACTTTGACCTTTTCAGACAAATTTATGTTGACAATTTTCTCAAACTGTATTCTCTCGTGAGCTCCTATAATGTGCATCTTTATATTATCTAGTGTAATTTAGACGTGTGAAGAATTTTTTAATTATTAATTTTGTCCTGCTTTAAAAGTATATATTAAAACTGGAAAGAAATCCCTGGACGTACAAATCTGTGTTGCACTTTATGAATAATACCAATAAATAAATATTAATGCTTCTATTTCATTTATATTTCAAGATTAAAGCTATCAAGCTTGAGATTCCCAATAATTAAGGTTACAATTGCCTAATGCTTCACACTAAAATGTTACAGTACTTTTTCAGGTTGAAAGTGTGAGAAGCTGCTGCTTCCAACAAGATAGCACAGCAAGAATGGGACAAAGACACTGCTGATTTTGTGAATCAATGAAAAAGGAATTATGTAATGACAAATTTCAGTCTTGCTAAGAGAGAGAGTCTAGTGGCACCAGAGCTCCACAAAGCTTTCAGATGATGGACATTCTCTAATTATTTCAACAGTATTTTCGTTGTGCAACAAAAGAAGAAAAATATGAACGTGAAAAAAATTTTCAATACATTATAAAGATGCACAAGTGAAACCAAATTCCACTTGAAAAAAGCTTAAAAGCTCTTCCTTAAAATAGCATTAACATGATTTAACTGATGTTAGATAATCCATTGGAACCAACTTCATCTTGTTGCAAAATCCAATGGAAACTTTGAACAGTTAATCTTACTCTTTCTGTGAAGCTGCACTGAGAAATAAAAACTTTTTTCTCACACAAAGAAAAATATCTGCAGTATTTATGTGGCAATCTATAGATTGCAATGGTCTCCATCCAGCAGTACAGTCCTGTCTGAGCACAGAAATACTGTTGTTAACAGATCTATTTAAATTCTGAACTAAATCAGTATGAAAAATGAAAAAGAGTCTAACCGAAAAAACCATCCAAGGAATTATATGTGATTCTTCTGGTATCCCCATTTTTGAGAGGTCTCTCAAGAGAAGCAGATGCCCAGGTTCAGGAAACCCAGACTCAGAGGAATGTGTCAGTTTGGTCTGGCACTGCCCCCACCTACCCACCCACATCCACAAGCACTCAGTGCCAATGCCACGTAGCAGCTCCTTGGAAGACTATAAAAGGACAATAACCCCAGGATTAGGGAAACACCACCAACAACCCCTGCCAAAAAAGAAAAAAAATCTGCTAAAGAAATTCAGCGTAGATTTTACTCATGCCAAATTTTCAGCACTTTCACAGCAATCTCAGAGTTGCTCATGTGTGAGAAACATTTCAGGCCACACTCGCAGGAATTTGCCTGAAATATCCAACTTTGGTCTTAGTGAACTTCTTTTCTTGCCAGAAACCAATCAGTCCCCCAGTTCCCCCAGGCAGACTGCTGCAAAAAAGGAGCACTGAAGAGCTCACCTTCTAACTCAAAAATTGCCATGTTGGTTTAATCCCACTCACATGTATTATAGAATCATAGAATCNAGCTCAGGAAAAGTTAGAAAGAATTCTGGAAGTCACCTTTCTAAGGCTGCTGGTTTGTTGGTTTTTTTTAGTTTGGCATAAAACCATCTCCCTTTGTTGTTAATTTTAGGAAGGCTAGTTGAGAATCTGATATGCCATGAGGAGTCCCCACTCCAGAGACAATTCTCTCATGAGTACCTTTTGGCTTTACTTCTTATTTCTTTGATGTTTTACTTTTTTGTCATCTCTTTTAAGCATTTGTCAGGATAACCCCTAAAGAGAGCCCATAGGGATCTTGCAAAGGGGAAATGGAAGGATAAAAATCAAGCTGCACAGTCCAGAGAGTCTGTATTCTTTTTCATATGGAAATCTATGGCCAGAGAACAATCCTCTCTGTGACCCCTGGAAGAAGGATACGAGTGTAGGACCTTGCAAGGAGGATGTGAACTGCTCTGTGCAGTGGGGTTTAGTTGACACTGTTACCTGTTCAGGAGGGAGCCAGAACCACTTGAGTAAAAGTGACCTTTGTGATGGATGCTTTACTTGGCAAATAAAACCTCTTGAGTGAAGGAAAACTGCTTTGCTGTGTCTCAGCATAGATCTTGTCCCCTTGCACTCTAAGTACCACCAGTAGAAAAGGACTTTGAGATTAAGGAGACAATAAAATTTCCTTCTCACTTGGAAAGCTGGGGGAATAGGTTTCTGTGGCAAGGAAGCAATAGAGAGGCTTTGGAAAGAAAAAAAAATAAATTCCAGCCACGTGGCATTTCTTGCAAGTCCCTCAGCTGCCGTGGCATGGACTCACCCATCTGTTATCAGACAACACTTCCACTCCAGCTCCAAATTGTTCAGGGTGGAGATTATTCACATGTCAGCTGGGACTTGGTTTCAGTGTTGCCTGCTCAGCCGTCCTGGCAAAACATTTCTCATGAAACATTTGGGAGATGAGTTTCTACGGTCTGTCAATTATGATAAAGGAACAGGGGAGGGACACGTTCCTCAAAACACTCCTTCAGAGAGGCTTTTCTTTTTGCTTTAATTTGATGTTGTTCTGCTGATAAAAAAGCCAATGGAAAAATGAAAGTTATTTTACTTTTAGAAAGTCCTGTGTGAATTCTTCAAGTCCATGTTCTGAATTCAATGCCAAGAGCTCTGCCACAACTGGGGACACCCAATGGTGGCACAAAGACCTCACCTGCCTCTCCCATCACTGCTGGGTTATGCCCCCTGACCAACAGGCAATTTTTATTACACATCAGATTCAACCTGATCATTTTTGTACTGGTAACTGAAGAAGACATATGACTCCCACAAAAGATTTATTACTGTTATATCATCTTTTCTTTTACAAACATTAATCTTCCCAGTGTCCATTATTGATTTAAGTACAAAAGATTGTGAAATTAATCAGCTTCTTAAAATTATGTCCATAAGCGACGACTATGGGAAGAAAAGTAATTTAAATTTTAATGTGGACTCATGCAGAAAATATTTTAACAAGGCTGCATCAAACTAAAGTAAGCAGAATCCTGAGATATTCAAGAAGAGAAAAAAAAATCCTTCTTGAAATCAAAAACTCCCATTTGATCTGCAGAATGAATGACTGCCCACAGTATTCCCCCCCCTGCATTTCTGTTTCCCAATTAATATTTTGGTTTTGTTGCTGGGCAGGCTGCCAGTGCATATAGTCCACGCTACATGATTGTGCTGTTCTTCTGTGAAAGTGACCTAAAATGACATTGAATAATACTTTTACCAATAGTAGGAGATGTCAAAACAGCCTCTAGCAAGCACTAGAAACAGCCATAAGAACACAGGTAAATGTTAGACTGAGCAAATTCATGAGAGATTGGACATTTGACTTCTATTGTAAAAAAACCACTGTCTCTCCATAAATATATATTTGTGTCTTAAACATCTATATTAAATCTTTCACATTTTTTCTCTCTAAATAAAAATAGGACATGGTGACAAGTATTCTTTATTAGTCCTACCAGCTGGACCCGGATAGATTGTATATGTCAGCTCAAATCTGTGATTGAGGCTGTG
Organism: Brachypteracias leptosomus; assembly: GCA_013401335.1. NCBI lineage: Eukaryota > Metazoa > Chordata > Aves > Coraciiformes > Brachypteraciidae > Brachypteracias > Brachypteracias leptosomus. Next base: position 7,630 of record VYZX01026022.1, read on the forward strand.
TTCAGTTGGTATTTCACTCACATAAAACATTTGTACTTGGAAAATACCTAAACCAAGGCTTTGAAACACAGCATTACTTTTTATCAAGCTAACCCTAGACTGTAAAGCCAAATACCACATTGTACAGTTAATTTCTCAGTCAGCTTAAACGATCATGAAAAATTAAATATTGTTTTTTCTCCCTTCTCCAGAGTGGTAAACTCTGAACCAAACCTTAAAACTTTTCAAGCTTCTCCATCACTCTGGTTGTCTCTGTGGTTCCACAGTACTGCCCAGTATTTCTTTTGAAGAGAGCACAACTGAAGACCAGGTGTGTGCTTTCCACTCTGGAGCTTACTGCCTGCCCTTGGAGACCTTGGGGTAACGGTGAGACAGGTTTGTCACTGCTCTAGAGGCAGAGAGAAAAAGCAAATGATTCAGTAAGTCATTCTATATAAGCATACACAGATCACATAAGGGGCCGGCAGCACTTAGAATGTCAACCCTAAATGCTACATGTATATATAGCAGTAGCTGCTCAGGATGCTCCAGCAGAACACAGTGGCCAAGCAACACGTGTGTGCCTTTATAAGGCAACAGGAACCCATAGAACAAACTTGCAATCCTACAGAAGTAAATGGCTTTTGATATTGAATCTTTCAAGGACTGAGCACATTACTGATAGCAGGCCATTCCCCTGCAGTAATAGGAGATTATAATGTCTGTGATAATGTCAGAGGGCTCGATGTGCAGCATTAACTAACACAGCAGCCAACAGTAATGTATGATGCTGTTCACCTCATTTTCGAGGCTTACTCACTCCACAACAGCCTTCGATAAACTGCAAATCCAGTTTAGGAGCTGAGCTGGGCAATCAATCACTCCGAAACGAGGTTCAGAGCAGTCCTGGTGAACACACGGAAGGCAATTAGATGCCACCGCTTGTGAAATAATATTGGTGGGAATTCTTCTCCCTCATCTGATTTATTTCTGTCAATCTGCAGTTTAGGCTCTGTGTCATGATTAACTCCTTTGTCCTGAGATGCCATATAAATGTACCACTGGCATTATTAAATGCTTCTGAAAGTAATTCTGAAGCTCCCAATTGCTAAGGAAATTGATTAAAGAGGGTTGGCCGGCACTGCTAATTTGCAACTGGCTATTTTTAATGACAGACTGATAAAATGAAATGCTAAGCTTGAGAATAAAACTCGGTTTATGTAATATGTTAACTTGTATAGAACACATTTGCATAAACATTTGTAGGATTAAATGAGTCCTTGGGCAGTTGAGAACATTCAGGCTGGCTGGTTTGGAAGGGAGGTTAGACAAAAACACAGTGACTGCACTATCAAATCATAATGTCAAAAGTAACAGTTAAAAATAACCATCAAAAGTAATCTAATTTTTTTGGTCAAGTTTCACAGACTAAGTTTTTGGCTTGTGCTCTGCTCCAATGCCAGCAATTAAATTCATCAGAGGGAGTTCAAACAAAAAAGATTATACTCAAGGACAAAAGAAATAAGCAAATTTGGATACACACAATTCAAACAAGTAAGAAGGAAGGTCTGTGGTAGCTTCCAAAGGCAATATCTGAAAGATGGAAAATACAAGGTGGAGGATAATTAAGGGAAACAAAAGTGTATCAGGAATTGCAGGATGATATTAAACAGAAAACTTTTATAAACCAGGTTTGACTAAGTAGCAGATCACCTTTTATCCCTAGAGAGAGAGAGAAGTATTTGAAGCAATCAAAAGATAAAGATCTGCCCTGATTGCTCTCCAGAAAGCAGGATAAAACCAAATGCCTGTGTCCTTACAAACACATTGGCCAGATCTCTAAAATACTCTGAAAAGGAGGTTTAAGGCACAGAGGAAAAGAAAGAAATCTTATTTCTGTAGAGAATTTTATATCTTCATTCCACTGGGACTATGTCAAGATAACGTTTAAGTGATCATCATTTTAAAGTTAGAACATCATAGTAAAAGAGAAATTTAATGCAAACACTGCAAATGGGTCAGGCTTAGTGACAATCAATGCATTAGAAGCATTCTCAGAGCCCTGAAAACTGATTATGTGCATTTTGGAACCTATGTAAATCAATTGACTACAGTTTAGGAAAAGGTGAAATTGAATTTTACGGTAATTTAGGAGTTTTGAAAACATGCACATTTGACAGAGTGTCGAGTGTTTACACAGGGGCACAAGCAAATCTCTTGAACACCAGTTTGTGAGTGGGACTGATACATCTGTATTCAGACTGGACTTCAGGCTCTGAAGAGGGTGTCTGAGCTGACAATAGATGCAGCTCAAGTTGTATTTCTTTCCTGTTGTCAGACTTGGCACCTGAATGTTTGATGAACTTCACACAAAGATCTATTCCCAGATAAGGGGGTATAGAGTCATAATGCTAAAGCAAGAAGCATTTTTGTCCTTTATGTGCTTCAGCACTTACCACAATTCCACAAAAAGTAGAGGCCTATCAGCTTAAGAATTCCAGTTTTCCAATTAAAAATATGGAGATGCTCATAAGAGAAATACAAGCACATCAATTTATGTTAATTTCTGTGATAAGAATTATATGAACCTCCTGAAATGAACATATTTACCCACAACAACTTGCTGTAAATCCACATTTGATTTTCCATTAAAAAATGGTCCATTTTAAAAAATAATCTTCTAAAACATCTCAATTAAGATTGAAATGTCTATTGTATTTTGTCTCATAAATACTTTGAACCATTCAGTAACAGAGTTTGATAGTACTGGAGGGTATTTCGGGGTCAAAATTGTTTTAGTTGTTTGCTGAGATCTTGAAAAAGAATTCTATGTCAAGCAATTTTCAAATGACAGAGTTTAAGTCAGTGCAAGCCTGGATAACAGATAAATTACAGTCTGATTTACAATGTATTGGGCTTGCATAACATTCTTTGTAATGTCTTCAGTGTTGCAAGAGAAAAGAATTTTGAACTCAAATCTTACAGCCAAATAAATACCTAATTTATCTTAAGGTACAGGCGTGACCTGATAAAGTACAGTGTTTAAAGTCTATGTAGAAAACAGATTTTCATCTGCATTCCAACTATTATTAGATCCACTTTTTAAGGACTGATAAAGTTTTCTCCAGAATCCATCAACCTCATTATGTGCCAGTAAAATCTGGGCTACAATTCAAGGTAAGTCAACATAAAACAATATTCAAATCCAGTGCACTTGATTATCTATCCAGGTACAACTGTAGTAAATATAACTCAACAGTCACAGGAAAAAACCATACCTCTGTGACTTGATCATAATGAAACAGAGATTATTAGTGACTCTTTCCAAAGCAGAGCTAAGGTACATTGTCATTTTTCTTCTACTGGCTAAATATGGTGCTTATTAGTTTTATAAATGCTTATATATGCTTACTTCAGAATTGAAATAATAAAAGAACTACTTGACTGTACTAACACAATAAACAAGAAAACATAAGTGTGTATACACCAAACATGGAACATTCAGTATGAGAATTTAACCACTATGAACAGCAAGAGTCAGTGCAGGGATACATCTCATGTATTATGATAATTTATTCTTCTGGCCATCTTGGTGCAAGCCCTCACTAATTTTCACAGCCATAGAAATAAATAGGAAATTAGTAAGTTAAAAGATAAAGAGAGGGCTTAGCTGGTTTTTGAATGGCCATGCTAAAGATAGGGGAAGAGAGTTCAGCTTCTAGGAATAAATTAAAAACTTCTGTCAGTGCCATGTATGTGAACAGAGACTATTCCAACAAAAATAACTGAGCTGAAAAACATCAATGCCAGTTTTCAATGTACCTAGAAAATAGGGATTTTTTAGGAGGATAAACAACAGCATAGATTAGATTCAAAAAACAGAACAGTGCCACTCAGGGGAATTTCCAAATTGAGTGGGGCAGAATTTATTAAAAACTCTCTAAAAATGAATAGGTGTCTGATTAGGAAAACAAAGAAAGCAGCAAAGATGACAGAGCATCACAGTATATATGGAAAATGAGTATGGCTTCCCAGAAACACACCTTGGAGAAAAGGCAAAGCCTTCCAAGTCCCTGCATACAATGAGAAAGGGGAACAAAAGGCATGAATTCATTAGCAGAAAACACCTGTATAAGATCACATTTTCCTCATTGGTTCTGTAGGTCTTTGTTGTCATGGCGTGACAGGGAAATCCTTTCACCTCTAAAGGACAGAGGGCAGGATCCACTCCCTTTTGCTCTGGAGAAGCCACCTTTTACACCTAGAGACCAGTCTCTGCTCAATTGCTTCAAACTAAACTTACTGGCACAAAATCATCAGGTTCTGACACTGATCTCTCTAATATTTGTCACTGAAATACCCCTGATACAATCTTTGATCTTTCATGTGGTTCTAAGTATCCTCATACAACATATTCACCTCATAATACTCCTCTTTTTCCTTCCCATAGCTCACCCCAGGCATTCTTCTCAGCACATTCCTATGTTCTTAAAATATATCCTGCTTCAGATAAAGATAAGGGCTTTGTGAGAACATTTTGGAAATGTTGCCTCTACCAATCCATCTACCACAACAAACATTTCCATGCATTTCTGAGCCACAACGTAGGAAAACAGGACTACAATTGACTTTTGTTCAGTTGACAGAAGTACAAAAACTCATTAAATACCCACTAATCAGCATTTCTTCAGGGGAAGAAAAGCTCTGAATACAGATTCCCTTAATACAGACAATGATATTAATAAGGCAGCAGCACCAAGCAGTCCATGGAAGCACTGAAGTTCTCACACACACATGAGATTTGCAGGCCTTGTCAAATAGCTTGCTCCTGGCTATCTCCAGTCTTGTAACATTTTCACATTAATTTTGGGCAGCATGAGTTATCCCACTCTTCAACGAGGAATCCTTGGGGCATTTTAAGCATGCTTGGAAATAAATAATTAATGCATTGGACACTATTAATTAGCAAAACTCAGCAACAGCTACTGTTACAGATCCTGAAAAGTTTTTCTAAACTTGTCAAGCTGTTAATAATAAATAGTGTGGAAATGGCCAATTAACATACTTAAATAACAACAGGGAAAAATGCTACTTTTTCTGCGCTTTTGAAGCTAGAAAAAAACATCCCAACTCTGCTGCTTTAGCCCTGATATTTCACTAATAAAAATGTGGTTTTTCACTGCAAGGGGATCTCTGTGCAAACTAGACCTATGGAACCACACACAGTATCTAACTATAATAATTTCTTGCAGATATTGGAAATATATCTATTTACACTTTTTGTGTGACAATAAAGCTTGTTAACAATAACATTTGAAGGTGAAGATTTATGACCATATTTACTTACACCTACAATTTGGAAAATTACAGATCTATAGTTATAGAGCTTGTGTTACAGTGAAGCACAACTCCTCTAAGGCATTATGACAAACTGAAACTGGCTTGCTTGCTAGTCTCAACTTTTTCTAATAAAGACTCACTTTCATTGCAGTACTGGAAATAATGAAACAAAACCATCATTGGGAGTAGTCAGCATGGATTTACAAAGAAGAAATTACACTTAAAGAATCTGATAGGCCTCTCCAATGAGAGGATGGGGAAATCACTGATGATGTGTATCTTGACTTCAGCAAGGCTTCCAATGCTGTCTCCCATAATATTCTCATAGACAAGCTGAGACACAGACAGTGAGGCAGACTGAAAACTGCATGAACTGCTGGACTCAAAGGTTTGTGATGAGCTGCACACATTCCAGCTGGAGGCCCTGCTAATTTTCAATTAATGGAAAATAACCCACAGTAGTGTGATGGCAACAGGATCAAGGAGTGAGAAAGATGCCAAGTCAGGCAATGATACTACTCCTTTTCTTTCCTTCCTCCTAAAAATTAACACATCTGGTAAAAGAGAAAATGACACAAAAGTGACTGCCACAGCATTTCAGGCTCTCCAATGTTCATTTTGGGTGACCAAGACACCCATCCAGCTTATACACCACCCTGGTATGGCACAAACCATCTACTTGACAGTCTATAAAACCTGCAGTGCACTGAGCTATAATATTGTTGTTGCACTACCAGTTCATTTATTCATGAACTGCAGAGGAAAATAAGCACATGGAATGCATATAAATTTTCAGTTCAAAAGTTACTGCCATCAAGAGACACCCTTAAGTTATGCACTACCTTTAAAAAAAAAAAAAGTTGGATTTTTTTTTCTCCCCAGGAATGCTTGCATTGCATCTAATGAGCACACCCCTTAGCCTCTTGCTTTTGAAATGAAGTGTTCTTTTGTTGCTGGGGGCTCATGCTCAGTGTGATGGGCACCAGAAACAAAACTGGTCTAAAAGTTTTGAAAGAAGCATGTTCAATTTGCTTTTTTTTTTTTTTCCTTTTCCCAAATAGCAAGACTCCAGCTTCTTGCCTACATGTCACCATGCAATAAAAACAAAGTTGCATAGCAGAGTAATCCACTGAACAACAGAGATAAGATTAAAAAAAAGCAATTTTTAGGCAAAGATCAGAGAAGAAATTCTATCCTGGAAGGTAATGCTGCCCAGAGAGCATTTAGGTTTCCTTTACTCCTTTGAAAATACTTGAAAAGTGTAAAAGTCTTGACTAGCTTATAAGAATAAAATGATCTGTAATTGAGATGCAGCTGTTCTGAATATTATAGGGCACAAATTATATTCTTTACCTGTGCCAGCCAATTCTCAGAGCAGTCTGAAGCCTGCTGCTGTCCAGAGATGGAGCTGCCACACCGGCCACTAAATCCAAATTCCTTTGAGACAGGAGATGTTGGGGACCATCAGAGGGAAACAGAGACCAGGAGACCATCCTTACCTGGGTGAAGTGATGGACTACAAAGGGTTGGCAAGATACCCGGTCCAGCAGCCCATGAAAGCTTCAATATAAAGATATGGGAACTTATTACATTCAGGTCTCTTTAAAAGAGACTAAAGATTCAATGCCTTAAGTTACCTCTGAGTTCTGACCAAAAAATGTTTTCAGTCTTTGTGGTAACATCAGTATTTTGAGCTTATTAATGAATAGTGCTGTGTATTAACAAAAGTATAAATCAGTGGTTTTCTGACCCTCTTATTAGGTGAAAGAACAACAAATATTTATAGATTTTATATAAAACATTAATGAATAAATTTAACTGATACTAAGAATTCCAAGGAAAGATATTTCTACCAAAGACCTAATGAAATGAAAAACCTATGACCTGTTAAACCACCAAATATTCCAAATCAAGCCACACTCATGCATTTAGAAAAACCATGAGGACTTAAAACATATAAAATGCTCAGATTTAGTTATGAGGAAATAAAATGTTATCTTTTCCAAAAAGTAATGAGGGCTTCATATAAAACTAAGGGTAAAGTACATAACTATACACTTGTAATGAAAAACTACTATCAGTGAAGGAGAAAAAGACTGAAAATGTTCAACCAGCTGTTTATCTATAAAATTCAGAACAAATTAAATTAATTTCTTTTCAAATACTTTATACACATACCTTACAATCTTTCTATTTCTTTCCTTTAGATTTCACAATGTATTAATTATTAACACAGGTTATTCAGTTGGTTCTTCCGACTAAGAAAACCCCAAATAAACCACTAAGAAATGTGATTAGCATCTCTTTCTTTTTCCCTCCTAGTAACATCTCTTTTACTAGAGCTATCAAAGCGTTATCACACTGCTTTATGTTTTCCTCTGTCCCCCTCCTGCAAAAAAGAGGGGGGAGAGAGCTGACGAAAACTTCTGGTGTAGTTGACATCTGATCTGAATTCTGATTACCACCTGCTGGATCGTTTAACTAGAAACAAGACCTAAAATCTCTCTGGAGAATATATGACTGTGATTTAGCTAACTGACATCTGGATGCTCTACATAAATATAGCTGAAAGAACATTTTCCTGGCAGTTACAAGCCTGACTGATAAAGTAAGCAGTTTGAGCATTAAGGCTTCAGGTGGCTCATTACGTCTCTATTGACAACTCAAATATTTTTTCCCTAAATCTCAAACCGGTTCCTACACGGACTCTTTGCACCATCCTCAGCTGAGTCCTGTGACCAACTTGGGAGGGGAGGTCTTTGTCCTCTCTGGAAAAAACACCCCCAGAACACACCCATCACACAACACTGGTACAGATAACCAAGGAGGCAGGAATGCTTCATATATATGCAGTCCGATTTATAAAAATTGTGTTTTGCAAGAGGAATTCTACCCTCCATCTTCTATTCCATATTTCGCAATGAAAACTACATGATATCAAATAGATATCTACAAATACAGGTTCATTTCATTTAAATGTAGGTCAATAGAGTAACAGAAGCAGCAAACTGAGAGCTGTATAGAAGTACAAATCACCGGAACAACCTGTTTCAAGTCTAAAACCTCTTTGTTTTTATTGAAGGTTTCTTGTCACCATGGTTATCAAACATTGTGAAGAGAATGAGGCAGAAAGAGCATTGTGGGCAGATCCTCTGCACTTGACAAATAAATCCAGAACTAACTTGCTCAAGCAATTCAACATAAATAAAAAACCATTTATATATACACACCGTAAGGTCTTACTAGGAAAAGAAAGAAGATAAAATGAAGGAATACTCAGGATAAAATTTAACTAATTAAAAACGTAAGACTCGAGTAAATTTATAGCAAACACCTGTAAAGCTACAAAATGATGCACTGCTAAAAGGCAAAAAAATATTAGCTTAAAATGATAAAAACACTTGGAGCTAGAATTTTTGTGATACAATTGAGCTTCTTTTTTTCTGAGCAGATTCAAAGAGCTTTAGCAGAAATACTTTCACTTTCTAAATTAAATATATAAGATAAATAAATGAAATTTACCCTCTTGAACTGAAAATAACCAGTTAAATGCATTTTAGAATCAGTAACAACTGCAGAATCTGCATTCCATCAAGCTGTCCCCCAGTTTTTATAAAATTACGAAATACATTCAGAGGCCTTAATATGATAATGCATTAATATAACAGTGCATTGTGTCTCAATATCACTACAGGACAACTTTTAAAATGCAAAGCAAAATTAAGTTGCAACAAAACCTGATTCAATTTAATTTGTTAAATCCCATTTAGTCAAGTTTGCAAACTTTTTTCTGCCACCATCAGCTGTTTTGGTTGCCAGTTAGTAACAACATTACTACTACTGCAGGAAAAGGTGAAGCCACGGGCACCACTACAGCTCATAGTAAGAGCAGTCCCTTCTGCAAATACCTGTTTTCAGCAAAGGGCTGCTTAATTTGATTGTCTAACTGCTGGATGGAAGAAATATTAATAGATTAATATTAATAATGANATAATTTTAAGCAGACCTCAGAAATTCCAAAGTGTCAATTTGGGTTCCACTGTGGTTTGATGTTTTGCTGTCTTCGGATAGAAAGCTGCTTAAGAACTTCTTGTCTCTAAGCTGCAGTTTGTGGCTTCTCATGATTATGGCAGATAACTGAAATGGACTGGGTTAAAAAACGTCACTTTTGTCTCACAAGTTTAAAAAATGTCCCTTTTCTGCTTTGATATCCCAGAATAGCGCCACAAGCATCTACACCAGCAAAGTCAAGGTGGTAGTAATGGAAACATCTCATGTAACTGTCCCTCAGTCAGCAGAAACTCCAAGTACAGCAGGAGCTGTGACACCAGAGTAACCGTTCGTTGAGTCTTGCAGTGAAAAGGGTAGAACTACTTCATCAAAGTTACTCCTTTTTTAAAACTCGTTAGTTAAACCTCATCAGCTCCTTGATTTAGTTCACAAGGGACCACATCAGGGCCTCCAGGACTGGCACATGGAAGGAATGAGCTACTTGGGGCAGAAGGTGGCAGGACTACTGCGGGCAGCCTGTTCCAGCATTTGCCAGAATACACCTTGAGGTGGCCCCCATGAGACATCTGAGAAGATGGAAGGACTTGTTGATGTCAGAAAGGGCAATCCTGCTGTTCCAGGCTTCTCTCACACTGGCCACTTGTTCATCTGACCTCTCAGGGAACAGGTTCAGTTTCTTGCCAGCAAAATAACAATTCAGGAGGAAAGAAAAAAAGTGACAAGTATTGGAGCTGGCATAGGAGAAGCAGGAGGAGTGCCTGGACTACAGGATGAGAGAGAGGAAGCCCAGTAGGAAGCAGCAAGCTGTTAAATGAACTCCAAGGTGTCATGAAGCTTCACGCTTCAAGACCTAGGTTAAAATTGCTATTTGAACAATTCATTATTTCAGGCACACAAGAGCTTCTAGGGAAATGAAACAAAAGAAGCTAACTTCATTTAAATACAGGTTGGGAACAACTGCCAAGAGGAACAAGGTCAGCATCAGCTCCCTTGATCATACCCCTTATTGGTGTAAAGTACAAACTGCTTTTATCTTTTAACAGTTGAACTGATTAATATGACTGCTTAAAATTGCAAGCCTCCATGGGATGAAGAAGAGCAGATATATGTTAACATGTGTTGAAAATTAAAGGATGGCAAGACGGTAAGAATTCAGTAGGTTATCCCCTCAAACTCTGCAGTAAGCACAACTTTTAGTAGCCAAATTCTTCACTCTGGTTCCCAGTCTCACTGCAGAGTTGCCAGTTCTGAGTCAGATGTGAAGATGATCTCATCTGCACTGAAGTGTAACTGCCTCCTTTTCAACAATACTTCTGGTCTAATGAAAGAGAGAATAAAAGAACTTCCACCTTTAGCCACAACAACACACCACCACCACCACCACACTCAAAGCAATGCTTGAAAAAGAAAACAAAAATAAAACATAAAAAGAGAGTCCTCATGGCTGGCAATGCTCTGAGACAACTCAACCACTGGCTTTTTCTCTCCCAGTTTTCACAGTATAACCCAAAGTTATCTTGGTTTCATCCTGATTCTTGTCAAGAATACTGCTGAGAGCTCAGAACTTTTTTATAAAATAGATTTACTGGGAAGCTGGGAACAAATCCATTTAGATGAATTGTAAAATGAGGGCTTAGCATTCAGTGGCACAGAATGATAGGCACACGCTGAAATGAATTAACCCCACTGGCTTGGATGTAATACCTAGTGTCTTTAAATGTATTATTCCTCCATTTCTAAAACTATTTAAAAAGAAAAACTCCTGAAATGTCAGGAGAGTAAAGGAAGGGCCTGAAAGAAGAATTGAGCTCCTCATTCTGGTTTTGATTTCTTAGTGATCTTAGCATATCACTAACTCATTCTTCACTTTCTGCCTCATAAAATTGAGAAAAAAACTTGATATATATCTGACACATTTAATATGAAAAGCACTTTAGAGAAGCTTTTTGACACAGGATGAAAGATTGTTCTTTGCCATACAGAAAAGCTGTATTACCTGACATGCTCATTATACACTGTCAGAGAGCAACAACTTTCAGCATATTTTCCTCTTTATTATTCCGCACTCTTTGACCGTGTTCAGTAATTATGGATGGAATTTTGTAGATTGCTTTAGTGATTTAAAGAAAGTAACTCCCTTGGAAAGCCAGATAAACCTGTTTCTCAATTGTTCAGAAGTGTTTTAAAGAGTCTTACAGGTATTTGGGTACAGTTTAATGTAATGCAGCCTTCTTGGTCCACACAGCTTCAAACACAGCAGCCACCCTTAGTGAAAACCTCTGGCATTTCTTATTGTTATAATGGAAAATAACCCAAGTGAATCACTTCTGGTATCACTAAATACTGCACACACCCCCCTACCAAAGCAGCATTCACAAACACAATTCTTTGTGATTCCCACACTTAGGTTTTTGGGTCACAACTCTGAGTCAGTTTTGCTTCTTCTGAATGTTTGTCCCCGTTGTGTGGGCTGCACAGAGGCACAGAGATGAGATGACCACATTGTGAACGTTACGTGATATTTCTGCTGCACACATTAGCTCGGCTCCCCTGGCTGTGCTTCCAGCTATTGGAATTCCTCTAGCAAATCAGAATGATTTTTGGCACACTTCAGACCCGCTCTCCTTCAGCAGAAATTGGCCTGCCTATTTTAGAAACAATCAGAAAGTACCAACCACACGTTTATTTGACTACCTGACCTGCCCTTCAAAACAGTCATTACCATGCCGAATAATTACGCTCTGCAAAGAGGAAAGTGCCATTCTCAAAAGCAGTGAGTGCTCCTGGGAACCATTTCAGCAAGCCAAACAATGCTGCTCAGCCAATAAGCTGACTTTGCTCCTAAAAATACTTCTTTGTCTGTCAGTGAAAATCAGGCCCAGGCACACTAAACAAGGAGGCTGTATGTGACTTGGGGGTGGCAGCCAGCCGAGACTGCCATCTCACCACCCATCTGCTTCTTCCACGCTGCCAAATCCGAGGATCTTTATTAAAAACAGGACTTGAATTATGCAATTTGCCAGACTCTGCCCCTTTCCAACTATTGACTCTAACATGGTGTCATACTCACGTCTAGAGGAAGGAAAAAAACCCTCCTGCTTCTCTTCCACTGCCTTCCACAGGAGGTTCAGCCAAGATACATGAGTTGCTGTTGAAAATTCTTGGAAAATTCATGGCACCCTCTACTTCGACCTCTTCAGCTCCTCATGCCAGCACATTTGCTGATTTGCCTCACAATAAAAGTCATATAAAGAATAACCCAACCGAGTTCAAAGGACTCCAAAGGGAGGTTTCCTAATGATGGTGGGTCTTCTCCGAAGTGCTACACATGGAGTACTGCAGGGAAATCACAGTGACAGAAACGTGGGCTGGAGAAGGAGCTAGTGAAGGGCTCCAGGACTCCTCACAGCTGAGATCTCTACCCAAGGCTGCCTTGGGCCACTGAACATCCCCAAAGCTTAATTTTGGCCACATGTTGTGAACATTGTCTGTGTCTAAGAAGACGTTCCAGGTTCCAAAACACATTCATTTCCAAGGATCTGCAGCAAAACAAAGACTTGGGAGGAATTTGCAACATTATTGTCTGCCCTTTTAACCACAACTAAGGAGAAGGAATGAAAAAAAATTAAAAGGTGAATAGCTTGAATCATCTATTGAGCTACAGGATTGCTATATAAACCTTCTCCAGGTATTTACATGAAATGTCAAAATTTTTTTTTTTGATCAATTAACATATTTTCTAATTATTTTTTATTAGCTGGACAATACCATACTACTCAAAATTAATACACATTTGAAAAACATGCTGTAGAGACAATAATATGGTTAATTTGAAATATTATGAAGTGTTGTAAAGCAGAACTGAGTAAGGAAGATTAAACAAAAGCAAAATAATCCCTCCCTCCCCTTTACACTGATTTTGCTCCTTTGGGACTAAATATTTCTTTTGGTTTGCTCATTGCCCTTTTGGGGAAACTTTGTGCAGTCATTAAATGAAACTCTGTGTTCTATCTTTTGGCTTAAGCCTTTCTGGTACTTTCAGAAGTCCTACCCAACACTCATTATTTATAAATGCTCCACAGGCCACAGATGATCTTAATATACTTTACTGCACATTTTTACATTGAATAAGATTTTTACCTTATAATTTTGCCTTTTAAACTGAGTAGAGAATAATTTTCTTATTGTAAATTATTCCACTTCAGGCAGTAAGTGTGTGCAGTCTGAGTAGCAGAGGAAATTCCACTTTAAATGGAATATAACCACAAAAGGAAAAAAAAAATTCTAACTCAAGTGTGGCAAGTGTGTTCTTAAATACATCAATATTAAAGAAGATCACAACAAAAAGTGCAACCTCCATAATGGTGTTATACTGTATATCTCTTCCATGCATTCAAAAATATTGCATGATTATCAAAGTAAACTAAAACACAATAGAGGAAGCTTTCTGAAGTCACAATAAAACTTTATATACACTTGAAGTTGCAGTGGGATCGTTGACTTTCTAAAAGATATTTGGCTGTTCAAGAGAATACACAGCAGTGAGTAAAGACCAGTCAGTGTCTGTTATATTATGTAAGAATTATCTTGTCCCAAAACTTCTATTGGTTAATACTTGAGGTTTAAAGTTCAGTAGAAAAAATAAATCTTTTGGTGTTTTCTGTCTTTAATTTAGGAAGTAAGAGTAACTCCCTTTCATAACCAACATGCACTCTGGGGCCCAGATAATTTTACTGTGCACTTGTTATTTAAATGAGTGCAGTGTCTCCATATGGCCATATGGATGCTAGATATATGTTCTATACTCAAGGGGCATTGAAGGGTTTAAAGTACATATGTTAACAAATAATGCTGAGCTGGCACCTGTGCATCGCTGTCTTCACCACAGCATACAGGAATATATTCTATTTTTTCAGTTATTATTTTCCTTAGAAGTAGTTTTCAGAGCTAAAAATCACCTGGGGACTTCACAGGGACTGTACTTGATAATCAGGTTATTTCAAGAATTACACTACTGGAAGCATCCCATGGCTTGCAGTCAGTTCTGGTATGGTAAATCACACTTTCATCTATGCTCATCAAAGCAGCATCAAAACCAAACCTCATATATATAGAACTATAAATATTGGTTAAATCTAGAATTCCCAGACAAGCTTCTTAGTATTAACACTTCTCATTTATTATGATACTATGTTAATTCATGCCAGATGGAGACTATTCAAATGTTCATGACTTGTACTTGTCACGAACATATGTTCCTGGAATAATGGAGTGGTTTCTTAGCAAACAACATCCCATATTTAAAGACCTATGATGAGGCTCATATAAGAAAAAACATAAACAGAGAAAGGCACAGCTGGAAAAGGAAAAAAAATGAAGGTTCTTCACCACCTGGAGGGTTATGGAGGGTAATGGATTCTCTGCACACTCCTGGCTGTATGCTGGGCAGAGCTTTAACCTCTTCCAACCTGCTGAAGAGGAACACTTGGTACTTTTTGACTGCCCCACATCAGAACAATTCCTGTACATTCAAGACAAATACTTCCAGCACAGGGGAAACCAAGCCAAAAATTAGGTCTTCAAAATCCTGCATTTCACTTCAAGGCCTACCTTGTAGAAAGCACAGGGTGAAGGTGCATATGCTCAGGAAGCATCAGTTAGAGTGGCTGAATATAGAGTGAGAATTTGGGTCTTGACACTAGGAAAAAGTATAGGCTTTTTTAAAAATATTCTGCTTAATTAGAAAACTAGATTTCTCACCTTGTTGCCATAATGCCCTTGAATTATGAGCACAGTTACTCCTCCCCTCCTCTGTGCCTTATTCCTACTGCCAGAGTTAACTTCTCCCTGAATGCTTCATTTCCAACAGAATGAAATGATACCTTTTGGGTTTTGCCCTAAATTGCAAAGTATCTCCAATTAATTTTGTTGCAGATGGGCTGGTTTCCAATTGTGAAAATATGATCTGACTACTCAAATGCTTTTTTTTCACCCCTCTTTGAAATAGAGACAGAATTATTATTGCTAATGCAATGTAAGGCTTCAGAACACCTTCCTCAAACTTTGTCAAACCCCAAAACTAACTTCTGCCCTATCATGACTAGAACATGCAGATTTTCCCAATTCTTTGTGTGTATGTTTGAATGCAAAGATTTACCAAAGAATGGAAATGGATTAAGTTTGAAAAAAAGGCAGCAGAGTTGGAAGTGGCACATGATGGACTGAGAGGTGGGTAATAGGGTATAAGTGGGGAGACAAAGGAAAAACCCATGCAGAAAAGGATCACACTCTCCTATTGGATAGAAAAGGAGTTAGGAAAATACATTTAGAGGAAATAAGAAACAAATGAAACTCACAAAAATATAAACATTTCTTCCAAGGCACAGAAGTCCTAAAAAGGAGAGAAATTGTAAGAGGAAAAAAGGCACCTTTGCTTCAAAATACTAAGTGAATTAGGCTGCACTGCGTGCACGTACATTACAAGAACATGTCTGTTTAAAATACTAAGCCATGTTTATGTAACAAAGTTCCAAAGACACTGTCAGAGGTAAATTGCATGAGTGGAAATTACCCTTTTGGTCGGTAATCCTGCCAGAGCAGACCTGGTTCTCACTCCCCAGACAGCCCCATTCCCCCTGCACTGCCCCAGGCTCTGCAGGAGAGGCAACCTGGTCTGTGAGCAGCCAGCTGTATTTAGGGTACATGCACTCATCCTGACAAAGTGCTGCCAGCAAAGCTTGGCTTTTTCCTGCTGGGGAAGAGAGGCACAGGGAGAAGCCAAAGTGAAAAGAAGACGTGAGTGGCTGCTGCCTGCTGGTGCATAGCAGTGCTTTGGGGTCATGTCCATATGGTTTCTGTGATGAACTAACCTGGTCTCATCTCCTATTTTTCCTACAGACCCCACGAGATTTTACTGAGCTGGTCAATCCAAACTCTAGACCCACACCCTATGCAGTATGTATCTATGCAGCAAATTAGAATTCAATCCAAGTAGATTATTAACCTACCAGACAGATGCTCTTCAGGGTATCAGAAAACTAATATCACCACATTCTTTAACAGGTATTTTCACTGAATGTGCCTGTCCTATCTTCTGAACTGACTGCCAGAGATCACAGTTCCCAGAAAGGGACACTGGTTGCAGCTGAATGTTTACATTTCAGTGGCTCCACAAACTCATTTCACTAATCAAATCAATCCGTAGCCCAGGAATATGCACCATCTTTTGGGCAGCTCAGGGTCAGGATATCATCCATTCGGGAAGAGCAGACGAGAGAATGGAAGAGATGGGAAATAAGGACTATAAGAAATGTTTAGATTTTGAATTATCATGACAGAAAGTGCTTCTGCAGCACTGAAAAGACTGCTACAGTATTTATCGAGTTCTGCCAGTAGTAATGGCAGCATGTTTCCCTCTCTGTGCATAGAAAATGAAAACCTGTTGGATGAGATAATAAAATGTGCATGTGTTCTGCCTGATAGCAGTAGCCCCAGTGATAATCCCATGAATTCCCAAAATATGTCCCAGCATGATTCGGAGAACAAGTATTACATCCTGCACAGAAAAAGAAGGGGAAAGGAAGGGACTGCAGGAGGAGTGACCAAAACCTCCAGCCTAACAAACAGATAAAAAAACCTCCCCACAACTGTTTCTTTCAGAAAAAACCTAGAAGCAAGCAGACACCCAAGCAGCAAGTATTCAGCCTTCAGTCAAATATAATCTAAGAATCCCCATCACTCACTAAAACACACATGAGTTTTAATTTGTCTCTGTCATATAAGCTTTATATCCAAGCCCTGAGAAATGATCTCCCAACCATACACCTTTCTGTGGCTGAGACAGATCATAGGTGCTCTGGCATGTAAAGGATAATATTCTTACAAATTGTTTTCCCCATCTGGTAGAAACTGTTGTACAGAAAAGAATACAATAGAGAGATACAGTAATTTTTTTTTCTTATATGTATTAATCCATTACTTCAGAAAACAGCAGCTTTCTGTTTTCAGCCTTCTGAAAGAGTAGGAAAATGAAGGAAAAGTTGAAAATACTTTGCATACTCTTTAGAAGTGGTGAGCTAAGGTTCCTTACACTTAGAATGTGTGTGTTTGCACATAAGCCAGACACATCTACAGGTGTATAAATATATGTAAACATGAATATGAACAGCTTTTAAATACATAACGCTACTTCTTTTTTGCTTACAAAATGTGAATTTTTGAAACACTCAAAGGCTATTGTTAGTAACCAAGCAGAGAAAGAAATACATTCTCCTTGTTCTTTTTTTAAAGTGATTTGTTCAATCGCTTTTTACTACAGACCATTTAACTTGCTCTCTCCTCCAGTGACAGAAGACAAATCAAAACCTGGCAGGTATTTGAAATCGTGATCTGTGCTACACTTGAAGTTTGAACCACAGCTCAACATCATTGGACTCAGACCTACAATTGTTGCTATTTCTAGATATGTCACAAAATGCAGCTCTGCTAGAGGTACAGGGGTTCTGCCTAATTTAAAAATAGGACAAAACATTGTTCAAGGCAAAGAAGTCCTACAAAGCCCTAATGCCTACGGGTGATCCAAGCAGCGGTGTATTCTCATCTCCTCATCACACCAGCACAGCTCAGTGGATGCTTCATCTGCTGAGCCTCTTCCCCATGCAAATGCTTGCTTTACCTGTGCATATCTTACCCTTAAAGAGTGCTCCATTCTCTGACCTTTCTCTTGTTCCTGTTCCCAGCCTGATTCCCAGATTCACTGAAACTGTTACAGTGTCTCCCCTTTTTTTCCAGAATGGACTCTCACATCTCCCCAGAAAACACCCTTCTCCTTCCCTTCTTGCAGCCACATTCAGCATCTTGCTAAAGCCTCAACCTACTAACTTGCCCTCCCAAAGAAACAGTTCCCCACCTCACTTGTGACTATTCAATCATTTGCTGGGCATAGATGGGGAGTTTCTCTCACCGCATATTTTAATATATTCACTCAATGAACAGAATTCTTCACAGATGATGACAACCACATTCAGTTATGAGGATGACATTAGAGGTCAGCAAAAGTTGCAAGTATTGCTGTCCATGACAAATTCCATTACTAAAGCCATCTGTATTTTCATATTGTCAGTTCTGAAGATGATGGTACTCTATTTGAACACATGCACGTATAGAGATCTAGAGTCACAATTTGTTTCATTACCTTGAGCAAAAGTTCTCCAGGAAAGTCTTAATAAAAGGGTAAATTACTCAGAGTCACAATGGATTACAGAAAAACTTTATCCTAGGTCGGTGGCTCCACTTCACTCTCTTGAAACATTCTGGGTGCCAACTGGGACATGGGAGCTGAGGAAAGAAAAGATACCTTGTCTCAACAACTATTTTTCTACCTAATACCTGAAAAGCAGGAACTCCCAGAAGTAGCAAGAGATACTGGCTGCAAACAGAGTCTGCTACACTAGTAGCCCATAAGGGAATTTCTGGAGCATCTAATATATGGGAGGAAAAAAAACTTGCAAATCAATGGTTCTTGAAAGGACTCAGTTCTATTGACCCTTCAAAAAGATCTTGCATGACTTTTCCTGTCATTGCTGAACAATGAGATTACACCAAAGAAAAAATGATTCCAAAGGACAAACGCATCAGAAGTCAAAATTCTTTACAGAGTACAATAAAACAAACCCTATACTCCAAGTCTAAAATAGTACCTCTTCCATCTTCTACCCAATGAATAAATCAGCCTTACTAAACACAATGAAAAGGGGAAAAAGGACACTCTGCACTCGATTTGAAATATGCTGCCCACCCTCAAATTTGTATTCCATTTGTTATGCAGTGAGTGATGTTTTACTGCACCACTTGCCTGGATTCGGAATGTCTCAATCTACATATCATTTAAAACCACGATTCCCCCTAAGGGAACGCAACGGGAGTACATGATGTTAATTAGCCTTATGGCATTATACCCCAATTCTGTGCTCAGCACACCACTGTTGTTGCATTCCCAATGACTATTCCCTCAACCTCTTATGAAAAGGACCTGCACTTACTCATCCTGGAGCATATTACTTTCCTATAAGGGAGAGGGACTCATGTAAAATGTACCGGCCTGAAGTGAACACCACTAAAACATTCATGTCCTGTTCTTTAAATAGGCTTCTCTTTTAGGTTCATTTTATCCTGCTGTCATGTGAAACCGCTTGACATGTTTTGTTTGGCTGCTTTTTCAAAGAGTGCAAATTTTACTCAGTCCAACTCCTCGGCCCCTGCAGCCCATTCATCCAATTAAAGAACTGTAGAATGAAAACAGAGAGAGCGCTTTGTGGAGCTTCAGAAATATTGTCTCTCAGGAAGGGCTGCCTGCAAAAAGCGAGCAAATCCATTGTGCAAACTGGTGCATTCCAACAGAATAAAATTGCTCCTCAAAGTCTCTTTATCCAACATGGATTACTGAACTCCTGATAGCTGTAGGTTAGTTGAAGGTAGAGTCTATCGGAAGCAGGAAAGCTCTTATTACCTTTTATTATAACACATCCTCCCCCCATAATCTATAAAAAAGCCTCTAGGAGCCCATTCATTTCTCCACCTCTTCGCCGCCTTTCAGATTCAATAATGCCGAGTACAATTCAGCACTCTCTTCAGCCCACTGTAGTTCTCATATGTGTTCACATGCTAAATATTCCTAAAATGCCCTTGGGAAAGACAGATTGCCATTTATTACTTCCGATCCTTGGGAACTGCAGCTCTTGCAGCTACCTGGGAATATTGTTTCAGACAGTTCTGCTAAAACCTGCAACCTGACCACACAAAGTGAAATTAATGTTCACACAAAGTACCACGTGATGCTCTTTTATATGTATTACTGATATAAATAAACAGCAGAAGAAGCCATTTAAAACTAGGCTGAGAAGCAAATGCTAAACACCGAGTTTTTATGATTACTGAAGGAAGATTTGAGGAAGCAATAACTGCAGAAGACTAATTATGCACCACTCATGCTGATTGAAAACCCAGGAATACTGCTTGATGGTCCAGATTTCAGGCACACACACACTCTCTCTTCCTCTTCAGTGAGGTAAGAGTGAGAGAGTTGCACAAAATCATTCTCCTTTTTTCTTAGGAAAGAGTGGAAACCCACAAAAATGGACCTACCATTCATGTACCCCATCCACCAATACATCCACACAGTTTGGGTAACCCTGACATTAATTCATCCCCTTTGCTTCTCTAGATGCTCCCCTTCACCCTGCCCAGAAATTAAAGCAGGGATCACTGTGAAAATAAACTCACATTGAGACTGGTTTCAATGAACTGAGTGGTTTATATGGCTGAATTTCCAATGAATGCCATATAAAACTGAAGAATTTTGCAGGTGAATCCACTGTGCAAATTGGTTCCTACAGCCCACTGCATATAACCTGCATCTCTTGGATATTACTGGGACAGTTATACTGGGACAGCTCGTTTGGATGCTGCTTTTCAGTGTAGTTAGAAAGTGTTTCTAAGAAATAAGTTCACACTGATTTTCATTTCTTTTCCTTTTTTTCCTCCTCCATTTAGAAGGTAAATCCTTGTTTATTGTCACATGGGATTGACTTATCACCATGCTCCAGTGATGCAACTTGAGATCTGGGATAGCAATTTGCCAAAATGTATCATATCCTGATATGAAAAGAACCACTAACTTCCTGCAGGCTTTAAATCTACTAATTATCACCAAAAATGTTAATCAGAAGCCTGGACTTGTAATTCCCATTTAACAAACAAGCTTCTTGGCAGAGCTTTTTGCAAAACTAATGTGAGAGGAAGGAAACCCCAGTGGTCCTGTCTGTATTCTTCACAAATTTGTTCATGGAGCTGTCACATTCTGGCAAGGAAAGCCTCTTTTTTTCTTCCAGTATATTAGAACAAGTTTTAACCTTGTATCCAAGAGCTTTCTGCAGCTTCTCAGAGGCCAATTTATTTTTTTTTAATATGTAAAAGTGAAATGTAGCACTGAGAATGTATTTTCTCATGCTTTTTTTTTTCCCATGCAGTATATCACAACCATTTCAATATCAGACAATGCTTTTTAATTAATTTTCTAATTGGCAATTACTAACCCAAAGCTTTTATTAAGGGAAAGATTAAGCTAAGAACTAGCTTAATTGAATTATTATTATTACAGATTTGCTTGCTGTTGAAATCTGTCATTATTTTCTATGAACAGAAAGAAGGTAACTTGCTTACCAGCATATTGCAATTGCTGATTTTACACGTCTAGATTAACATATTTGACAATTTAAATATATACTAAAACATTTGGATGCTCTCCCTGAAATCTGTCATGACAGTTTAGAAAAAATTATTAGAAAAAATTATGAAGTGAATCTTATATCCTTATTTTCTGTATGCTGGTACAATACAAATAATTAATCGTGCAAAATTATTTGTTGATTTCTGAATTCTGATGAGTAATACACACGAAAAAATACATATACATACAAATAAATATTTGATTTATAGAAGGTTCCTTCTCTACTCCTGTTTGTCCATGCATTACTAACAACCAATATAAACTTAGGCACTTTGAATAGACTTCAGTTTCAGTTCTCATAAATAAATACCAACTGGACAGATTTATACTTGGAGTAACTTTAAATACATGCGGTCAAGTGAGAACCTATTTTTCTCATCAATGGATATTGTTAAACAGGTTCTTTCTACCCAGTTATACATGAGAGAGAACAATAAATCTTCACCTTCCAATGAGATAAACTAGATGAAAATAGGCAGCTTACAAATTAAATGCTCATTTACTTGTTTACTTTATGACAAGTTTAAAAAGGATTCTTCCTTAAATGATGCAGATTATGGTTAAATTAACTCCATTAATATCTTTGATGACAAGAGAGTCAAACAAATACAGTGAATTATAAAAAATAATTAAAAATTCAAACAAAGCATTCATTAGAATAATATTTGCTGTCAAAGGATTTGGACTGGCAAATCAAACAGCTGCCCAAGCTAGTAGAGCTTCAAGAACACTGAAGAAATTAAATATGTAGTTAATGGAAGGCACTGAAGTAAATTCTTAAAATAGTTCCTTTTGGGGGCAGAGGACAGGAAGCCTTATGTGCAGAGTATTTCAACTTGGTAAGATAAAAATACTACAGAAAACTATATAGAATGAGAATATGTGATATTAAAAGGTATCACATCCCCACCTGTGACATCCATTCCCATTTCAGGTTCCCTTCTTCAACTTCTCAAAGCCTCTCATGCAGTTAGTGCAGGTCACTTGTTCATCAGCCATCTCTCTTTTTCAAGGTTATCTCAAAGGTGAGCTTAAAAGCAAATGTAACCATTGAATTGGAAGCCCAAGACTACAGTATTCTCAGAAGTTCATTAAGAGATGAAACTCCATAATTCCAAACAGATTTGTTTGGGAATTCCTGGAGCACTAGGTGTCAAATTAAAAGAACATACTTAAGTGACTTGATTTTATTTTGGAGCTTACATTCTTGCAGCATTCAGGGTGATATCAACACTCTTTTCCTGGCAATGGGATGAAAAATGTTCTTCAGAACCAATTGTTATGTGTGTAAGAATTAAATCTTCCTCTGAACTCCTGGAAAAATTATTTGCCTGCCTTAAAGTAAAATTAATGACTTGAATAATTTAATTAGTTAATATATGGAAGCCTCAAAGCCAGAGCTTTTATTATCTTCAACTAGACCTGTAGGACAAGAACACTTCACAAGAAAGCATGGCTATAAATACAAACTTTGGATGTCAGCTGCCAACTGGCATGATAAAATAATGACCTTTTCCAGCTAGGAAGATCTTATGACCTCTTAGACTTTGGGGCTGTGTGCTGAGCAGATAGAGTCTTCAGAGATGACAGTGAAGCAGAAACAAGATGATGTACTTAATCATATTCCAAAAAGCCTGGTCACCTCCAGCACCTCACAGCAAGCGCCGTTACAGCATCAGTTCAGGCAAGACGAAAGGGGATATCTGCACTCTTACCTTGCCTCACAGTTTGAGCTTACACTGGAAAGCAACATTTCTGACAGCCCCCTTGCTCAAGTTCAGCACAAGTTGGGAATGAGACAACGGGATCAGCACTTGGGGAAAGTTTTACACACTGGTGTGGAAGTAGTGCTGCCCCAGAAGCTGTCGGACACTCACTGGCCTGGCTCATTCCTTCCAAACCAACCCCCAGTTGGACAATCTTGTTCATGTCCTACCTATCGTGGCCCTAACGTGGCACCACAACAGGGATTCACGCTGTGAAGGTAATCTCTGATCATCCCCATGTTGCTGTGGATGAGAGGCAAAATACGAGTGAGATGAGATGAGCTGGAAATTCTGAGTTTTGCCCCAACTGCACACAGCTCAGATTGAGCCAGGCAATCAGCTCATGGGGAGGGAGGAGACAAAACCACACGGGATCAAGTGTCAGGGCACACATCAGCCCATGTGCAATCTGAGCTATTAAGACAGAATCATAGAATTGCCAGGGTTGGAAGGGACCTTAAAGATCATCTCGTTCCAACCCCCCTGCTATGGCCAGGGACACCTCCCACTACAGCAGGTTACTCAGAGCCCCATCCAGCCTGNTAGAATGCACACATCCAAAGAAAATTGTTGTCTGTATTGTCACTTACTTGTTTACTGTGACATGAATTTTTTTGACATCTACTAACTCAAAAAATTAAACCCAATGCTATCCAATAAGGATAAGCACATCAGTATTCTCTCAGTATGTTCTTTCTTCTCTATGTCTCCTAATAGATGTGGCAACATCCCAGTCCTCTGTGCTCCTGTCAGTCTGGAGAGCCAGTGACAATTAACATTGATTTGGACTCCTGAAGTAGGTATTTAGTTAGCAAGCAATCAGATTGCTTTGGGTACTGGATTTTATGCATTACTTTCAAATCAGCAAAGATAGATTAAGCTGGTTTAGGAACAGAATGAATATATATATATAATGGATACTATACAAGTGTGGAGTTCTGAATTATTATAAGAATTACAGTAGATCCACAGTAATTTCTTAGTCCCTTGTTGCAAGAAGCATGTGGGACATGTACTCAATCCCTTTTCTTTGATACTATTTCTATCCACAATTAGTGTTTGCAGCCCCATAACGGAACTCTCTGAAAACACTTGAGTTGAAAATAAAACAAAAAAACCATTTCTTTGTGTGGAAAGTGCTAAAACTGTTGAAAAAAACAAACTTTAATGTGTAGAAATAAGATAATGAAAGGTAAAAAGTGATTGAAAACATGTATTTCCCCCTATAAAACTATAGTCTGATAGAAGAAGAGAAAAAGCAGCTTCTCTGTTGTTAAATGTTTGGGAACTTCTATATCTTTGTGTTAAATAGGGATTTTTTTTTTCCCCCCTTGGTGAAAAGGGGTCTGTAATATTATGGCAGTTAAATGACAGTGAGTAAAAAAACAACCCTGTGTGTTCTTATCACTTATCTTTCTTCTTTTCTGGCTTAATCTTGATTAGGGCTTCTGTCAGCTTTCCTGGGGGCTCAGCACAGCTGACTTGTTCTATTTCTCAGTCTGCTGAAAAGGGGATTCCTGAGCTACCCACAAGCCCATTTTCTCTATCAGGATGTGCAGCGAGACCTCTCCTGGCATCTTACACTCTTTTTCTATTCTGCAAGGGCTTGTCAGGCTACAAGATGACATGCACCAAGTCATTACATTTCCTTTTTCTGTGCCTCCAGCTTGGAAGGTTTATGCAGCAACAAGAGCCTGTTTTTCTTTGCATTGTTTTTCCTATTTATTTGTGTTGTGCTTCTGCCACAGTGACTTAATTTGTGCAAGTGATGGTATTGTCTCACCCACCTTCCTGCTGCCAGCAGGAGAGGAATTAATGCTTGGCACCGATGGCTGCTGGTGAGTTTGTAAGGCTAAACACTTTGGGTTTATTTAACTCAATTTTATTCTTTCTGTTCTGTCCTCTAGGATTGGCATTAATGCCCCACAGGCAAATGAAACACAGTGTTCCAAAGCTACTTATTTGCCATGTGATTTATTTGCTACATAAATGTTTTTCATTCTTCTCTACCTCTCAGCAAGCTGTTCACCATGGATTTTTTTTTTGGGGGGGAAAAAAAAAAGGTATGTACTACATCGTGTCAAAAATCTCTTTTTCAAGTGCCTAGAAGAGGAAAGGGCTTGTGGAGAGAGGGGGCAAAGGAGGATCTTACCCACTGTAAATTCCTCAGCCTGCTCTGAGCTTACCTGGGAAATGAAGGGACTGAAGCCTTCCTCTCAGTGGGCAATTCAATCAGGCTGTCCACTGCCATTTCCTAGGTGATTACTCTCACCACCAGCTCCTTGGTTACTCTGAGTAGATGTTTCTTGGTTTCCAACCACTGCTTTTTGAATAGATAATTACAAATTCAGTGAGGGACACGGAGAGAAAAGATGCCAACTGTCTTGCTGGTAAAGACTCTCAAGGTGGATCTTGGGAGACCCAGATTAAAAGCTCTAAACCAACAAATATTTAATTACTTAACATCCAGCAAAACAAAAACTACAGAAGTATTAAAAGGATCAACTTCAGAGTAGGAATACAGCATGAGGCTAGCTACTGGGATGTGAGAGACTTCTAATTCCTATCAGAAGCTTTGGGGTTGAAATAATCAAAACCACCTGAGAAAAACTACAGAAAAAATCCAAAGAATCCTGCAAAAAAATCCTTTTCCCTCTAGTGTAGAATGGGTTAAGATGCTTTCTTGAACCAGACAATACATATGAAGTGAGCTAACAGGGAACAAAACCAAAGAGGTGATTTTGATCTCTTTCCTTCCCTGCTTAATCGCTTTACCCAATTCCCTTTCTCCACTGACTGGAATCCTGACAACCTGAACTCAGATGTGTTTTATCAGCCATTTCCACCCAGTGTCCCCCATCTTACTGTTTTTGTCTTGGCCATAAATTCAGATTTTGGCACAACACTGCCAACTCACCCATGCTGGGTCCTCAGAAATGCCCAGAAGCCCTTTGCAATGCCACAGGTGCCACCATGACCTGGGAGCTTAACTGATGTTGCTATTTTCAGCCAAAACAAAGCAGCAGAAGAGGAGACTGTCCATGGTACTTCTGCTCATCTCCCAGCCAAGGAGCTCTGTCCTAGCAAGGGCACTGATACGACTGTCCCAAAGTTGATCTGACAACAGGAGAGGACAGGGATGCAGGACTTGTTACAAGTTTAAGGTCCTTTGTGTTTGTAGCTGACAGGCTGAAGAGAACAGCACCACAGGCAGCAGAAATGGGTCAAGAACTGGTGATGGGACATCATACTGTGAAGAAAAGCACTGAAGGGGAGAATCTTTAACATCCTTTAAAAAAGAAGTACCTTTTTATAATTCAGAAATGTGATTAGAGATTGAACGGTTGCTTCTAAGGTGACACAAGGAAAAGGCTTGTTAAGGATTAGGCAAGAGACACCCATGAAAAAAGAGAAAGGTTAAAAAAGAGAACATTTTTCCAGAGCATCTAGGTAATGGTGAGTAAGCACAGGAGACAGTAAACATAAATAACAATAATTTATAACACAAGACAAGGAAATGAAAAGAGGCAATTCTTCAGTAGCCATATGATACACAATACTGGAAACAAGTGAAAATCAAGGTAAAATGAAAAAAGGTGCACTTAATACGCATTAAGAATTTAAAATATCCCCTAGAAACTACAAGTGCACACAAAATATAATCTATTGTGACGAATAGATTCCCTTCTAACACAAAGACTTACTTCTAATACCAGAGAGAGGAAACCTCTGGAACACTTTGAAAAGCTCAGAGCACCTATTTTTTAAAATTTTTTTTTAAGCTACAAATTCTGACAGTCCAGCAGAGGGTAATGGAAGATCTAAGGTTTTTAATTATTCAAAAAAATTAAAGACTGTCATCTTTGACAAGGAGAAGCCAGGGGAAGATCAGCAAGACAGAGTTCCAAAGGGAATAAAAAGGCAAATTGTTAAAACTACACTACAGCTAGCATTAAAAAAGGATAAAAAATAAGTAAAGAAAACACAGAAAAAAAAAAGAGATAAAGCTCAAACAGTGTGGATGATACAGGAATACAGACAAAATCCATATTCTGTAAGGCTAACATGGAGAATAGGAGATGTCAGTGCACAGTTAAGTGCAATAAATCCTGACATCTCCTCAGTACTGGTCCTAATCTCCACTGCTGGGCTTTAATGGACATAGTCCTGCACTGCCTTTCACTATAGGGAACGTTTCTTGCCACTGCTGTGTGGTAGTCATCCCTGTTCCCCACCACTTATCCTAACAACAGCATCCATCACTAGTTACTGCTCTGATATTACCACCAGGAGAACTGCTGTTTTACAAGACTTACCTTAACTCTGCAGTTTAACAATTGCTTTTGTCCCTCAGAGAAATGTTTCCTCCCAAAGTCATAGAATCATAGAATTGTCAGGGTTGGAAGGGACCTTAAAGATCATCTAGTTCCAACCCCCCTGCCACAAGTTGTGGGGTTTTTTTAATTATTAAAACCTAGATCCCTCTGCATGAACTTGAAAGGGGAAAATCACCATCAAAGGGTATTTTTTTGTAGGTTAAGGTAAGTGAAAAAAAGTAGTGTTCTTGCCATTTTTCAAACACACCTTTAGGAACAAATGCAAGAGAAGGACTTGAATCCTTTTGCTTTCTCCAGACAGTGGAAATGGAACTCCCTGCCAAGAAATTTGTAAAATTAACAGGTTTGGAGTAAGAAAAAAGCATTGAAAAAGCTACTGGAGAAGTAGGACCAACTGAAAATGAGCCACCTCATCTTCAAATTCAATCATCATGATTTGGTCATAGATGACTTAGGACACATACAATATAAAAGTGAATTCTCTTTGGAAAAAAAGTTTGATGAATTTGAGGAAAAGGGAATTAAGTTTTGGATAACAAATAATTCTAGGTTTAGTTATTGAGATGTTAACTACAATGTGTTTTTCTCTCTGCTTCTAAATGGAAGATTACTTTGTTCCAAAGCTCTGTGTTATTTAAGACCAGAGATGACAAGACCAGTGCTCCAAACTCAGGCATTTCAGAACAGACTCGTCTCCTCTATCACATATTCCTCTTCATTTCAGTTTTTTTAAAAAAAAAAGTGGAAAAACCCATTTCATTTTCATAAATAGACATATTTTTAAAACTGCCATAATAACATTGCCAGCAAGGAAAAGAGGAAAAGCTGAAAAGACCCTACATCTTTAAAATCCACTGAATTCATGGGTGAATGGCATTGACATTCAGAGAGGTTTTGGAGTGATTTCTTCCCATTGAAATAATCAGACCAGCTTTCACTGCCACTTCACAGGACAGCACGGAAGGCACGAGGAAGCCAAGGTCTTACACAAACCCTTCTTTCCTGTCTTCTCAGCTTCTATGCATATGTCTTTACATGAAGGGTTGACTGATGGACCATTTTCCAGAACACTACTTTTTTTACACTTACCTTAACCTACGAAAAAATACCCTTTGATGGTGATTTTCCCCTTTCAAGCTCAAGTAGACTTTCCACTGCTTAAGCCATACAGTAGTTTATAAAAAGGGATCTAGGTTTATAATTAATAAAAAAAATCCAACTTGTGGAGAAATTTATATTCTCTTGCTAGACTATAAGTAAGAATGTCTTCCCAATAATTATTAAAAAACCCAATTTCTTAGAGCTTGATTTCCAATTCAATCCAACAATAAATCTACAAAGAAATTTATATGACTTAATTTAAAGCATCTAATTGAATGATTTAGCTTTGTGTAAAAGTAATGAGCCATTTCATAAAATCAATAGCATTGTAAAGTATAAACTAAATTATTATAAATGAAGGCAATAAAGAAAGAACTCCTCTGTATTAGGAAGGGTGACACTTGATTAATGGGTTATTACTGGAGGTTGCAATAGAGCAGGCAGAAGATACTGGGATGAAACTTTCCAAGGTACAAAGGTTTGCTGCCCAGCATCCACAGAGCACATCTGTGTGTGTCTAACTTCCATAAACATCGTGGGCATATTCTCATGAGCTGTTAGCATGAGACTCTTAAGTTTCCATGGAAAAAAAGTGGCCTCAGAAGTAACCATCTGAGTGAACAGGCAGAAAGAAAGAGTCTGTCTACATATACCTCTGTTAGTAACGTGTTTGTCTTTATATGAGCTTGAGTGGAAAGTTGAGTTGATACAAATACTGTTAAAAATTATAGATCTGTATTTTTCATTAATAACATCTTAATAAATTCTGACACCTTCTTAGCAAACACAAGCTGGTTTCCTTCTCTGGATGAGCAAAACATTTAGAATACTGTTATTTAGGCAACTGACTACTATGAAACATTATTTGCTAACCAAAAAGAATGAAGGGCTAAAAAACACTTACAAGAGTGAATATTAAATCATAGAATCATTTAGGGGGGAAAAGACCTCTAGGATCATCAAGTCCAACCTTTGTCCAATATCTCCCTGTCCCCTAGACCATGTCTCAAAGAGCCACATCTCCTCATTTTTTGAACATCTCCAGGGATGGTGACTCCACCCCCTCCCTGGGCAGCCTGGTCCAGTGCCTGACCACTCTTGCAGCAAACAACTTCTTCCTAATGTCCAATCTAAACCTCCCCTGGCACAATTTGAGGCCATCACCTCTTGTCTTGTCATTAGTTACTTGGGAGAAGAGACCAACCCCAGCCTCACCACAACCTCCTTTTAGGTAGCTGCAGAGAGCAATGAGGTCTTACCTTGCACACTTAAAGTATTTTCCATGTATCTGCCCACATAGCCACGTATTTCTGAACATTAACACTATAAAAACTGAGTTTCAGATCTAAGCTCCTGGGGCAAACTAATAATTCAATGTTTAGAAATGTTGCATCTATTTTTCCTCTTTCCTCCAGTACAGTACAATAGAAAACTTCAGAAAAGCTTAATGTTTAATTACATGGATTGAATTTCATTTGCATACATGCAAACCAGCACCATATGCTTATACTGATATATCACTGTATGCATAACAAAATCTGAATATATATTCATATATACATGGTATATGGACATATAGAAGCATTCATACCAATAACATCAATAAATTATATTGGTATGTACGTCATATAAATACATCTTATATAATACCTATTTTATGCAACAACATAGAAATGCATCGTATTATATGACAAAATGTTACTTGAATATTTACTATACATGATATTTGTTTTATATACGTTTACCTATTCCAATTTGGAGCATAAGCAACTAATCTGCTGCTAAACTATAGTTAGAATTAATACACAACTATATTAAACAATTAGGTCTTGATCGCAATAAGAGCAATTCATAGACTCCCCAATATTAACTCCAAACAGGAAATCAATGAGATTCAGGATGTAGTTTCAGATACAGTCCAGGTATTAAAGACATGCAGCCATGTTACAATCAAATGGTAATTATCCTTAAAATTTCATTAAATTTATTAGCAAAGACCTAGTATAAATACAATATATACGGACACTGCTTACCAGCATCACTACTGATAATGAAACAAGTGGATAATATATACTTTATATTTGTGTGACAAATGCTATTCTACACTGGAAACATACATTCTTATGGAGTAATTTTTGCCTTGTGACTCCTTCCGAATTTGAAAAGTACGATGTTAATTACACTAAGTATTTGAAAAACTGTTCAAAATGCTATTTCTAGTATTGCAGGTGGAATAGCAAACAGCTTTTCCTGTGCTCTAAAAAGTCACTCTCTTTTAAGGACAATTTAACAGTTCTCCTTGGTCCACCTCTGACTGCTCATAGAAGAAAGTGGTTTTTATGAAACAAACCAACAAATAAACTGCAAAGTTTTATACCTGTGCTGTCTCATTTTCAGATGAGGGGAATAGCCAGACACTTGTAATTTATAAAGTGTTCATTGACAGGCTGGGCTAGAATAGCCAGAGGTATTTTGGCCTAGACATAACAGCTCAGAGAAAGACATGAGGGGAACTGCATTGTTTTCATTACATCACAGAATGAAACAGGAGCCTTTCCTTTGGTGTCTATCTGTTATTCCATTCCTGCAGGAACAATCTGTGGACACGCTGAATAAAAAGAAGGTAACATGAGAAATGCAAGGGGAAGCATACCCAAAAAGAAAGATGCACTAAAACAGAACCATAGTATCATAGAATGGTTTGCGTTGGAAGGGACCTCCAAAAGTCATCTAGTCCAACCCCCCTACAATAAGCAGGGACATCCCTAACTAGGTCAAGTTGCTCAGAGCCCCCTCAGATCTTCACTGCATGGCAAAAACATGCCAGGCTCTCCCCAGGCTCCAGATATTCCACTTGGCTTCACTAACCCCAGCAGTGCCCACAGTGGTTCAAGCAAAAAGAATCTCTCTCCAGAACAAACACATGCAACCCACAGCTTACACCAGAGACCTTGGTTCTTGCATCAGGACAGTATTTCTGACTTAAAACATACGACAAAATGCAAACTATTACATGAGGTGGAAACCAGCTGTGATTAAGAGAAAAGAAGAATGCCACTGGCAGAAAGTGTCTCGATCTACAATCCTGCTTGGGAAGCACAGAGGAACACGAAAAGAAAAAACATAGGTCAGCCTCAGGCCAGAACAGATTAATAGAGGGAAACAATCAATGATCTGAAAAATCTATGTGCAAAATCAAGCCACATGCTCACTGAGTTACAGATTTATGGCCAAATCCGGATCTTAAATTTGCCTCTAAAATGGACAAATGATGGAGGGCAACAAGTCTTTTCCAAAGGCAAAAGCAGCTCACCTACTATTGGATCTTAATAATGGAGGAAAGAGAGACATCTAGCTGCTAGAATGAAATTAGCAGGACACGCTGGAAACAAGACCACAGTTTAACAGCAGCACCCTAATGGGTGCTTGAGCAGTGCTGGTGTGACTGGTGGCACTGCAGACTGGGCAGCCACCCATCTGCCATCTGCAACAGCAGTGGCTTAGGCAGGAGTGCCCACGTCAAAAGCCAAAGGATTTCCAGGGAAGATAAATAAAGATAAGGGACTGCTCGTCTCTGAACTGGAACAGAGTGGCTTTCAGTCCAAAAACTAAAAGAAAGATTGCCTTCATTCACATGAGTGATGACAGACACAAATCTAGCTGGAGAGAGGATGAAGAAAACATTTTTTTATATTGCAGAGAATTTGACTGGTCTGTGGAGAGAGATAAGAAGAACCCGGTCAGCAGAGCACCTGAGCACCAGGCAACATGGGCAGCTTTGCTCAGGATGAGATACACAAGTTGGGCAGGGAACAATAAGGAATGATTAATCAGGTCTCTGACAATTAAACCAAGTATTAAAAGCACTTGGAAGCAGGTTCCAATGGGACTTGCTCCTGAGCTGAGGGTCCCCGGTTCTGCGTAAAGCGGCATTTCTTCCTGTCACCACAGAGGTGTTGATCAGAGGCTGTGTTTTCACTGGGGTCCCTCTCAACAAAACACAGCAACAAAATGCTATAAAGAGGAGGCAGGTAGGGCACCTTCACCAACACCCAGCTGCGTGTGTGTGGAGGGAAGGAGGAGAGTGCAGAACTCTCATCCATATAAAAATACCCTTCCCTGTCACGCCTGAAACACCCAGGAAATCTACCTATACTGTTTTGTTTTCCACATACACAAGAGTTTTGTATAGTATTAGCTAATACTATGGTTTTAAAAAATTGATTGTCTTTGTCTCTGCCACTGACACGGTCTGCTCTGTGACCTTGATTCAGGATGCTTCTTGGATACACAGTTTTTTGAGATCTTTCTAAGAAATGATCCAGACTTGGATGCTAAGATTCAGGTCAATAATTTCCTGTTACACGGAATACAAGTTAGCATTGTCCAAAACAAGAAATATCCATAACATATAGAACATCTCCTATTTCTACATATGTAAGGGATGGAAAAGATCCATGAATGATCTATTGGGTATTAAGCATTTTAGTAGAATTTTTCTAAAGCTGAAATGATGCACCTTTGTTGTCTGCTTGAAAATTGAGAACAGGAACAAAACAGAAAAAAAATATCACACTAATCACCAGTGTTCTAGCACAGTATCTCAACTTGCACAGGCAACTGATGCTGGTGCAGAACTTCACTATTTTACTGGTATGCAACCAGTCACAAAACCAATAAGAATTATCCTACATTTCCTTCAACACAAGGAGAGATGTTACCAGCTGAACATTGCGTACCAGCAATGCCCACTTGGGTTGCAACTGGATAATTCTTAAACAGCACTATTCTTTCCACCCCTGATGCTTGCTGCAAAACCCGCCACGTACATGTTCAACAAGGACTACAGAAAGAGACTGAGGTTATCCTCTGCTGCTCAGCTTCTCCCTGAACATCTCCTTACCCGCTGACAAGCCCATCAGTGAAATGACCTGGCTCAGCGAGGCCTGCTCAGCACTGAAGCTGTGATGTGCCAGCCAAAACTGCCTTAAAAACCCCCACAAGTGCCATCACTATCATCCACTGCTTGCAGTATCAAATGCCACCAGTGTCAATTCAATAACCAGGGCATGCAAAATGATCCTCTTCACAAGCAAGTCACGGAACGCCTCACATGGAGATCTTGTGGAAAAATCCCAGTCTGCATAACACTGGGAAAAAGTGTCCTCTGATCAACAGTATTTGTACAGCTTGTCAGCTTTGATTAAATGACAGAGGCACATTTAGATAGTTACCCAACGAGAAAGATCCTAACGACAGACTCTGAAGATCTAAAGATAATATTTATTATTTTTCCTTTAATAAAAGCTGCCTCTTTGCAGCAGTGGATATTCCAAAGCCCCAGGCTCCAAATTGCTTTTCAGAGATCTGAAGCTCCCTCTGAGGTAAGGAAATCAGCTTTAGTGCCTCCCAGGTTTAGTAATGCTTTAAGTACCTCACAGATTTACTACTCCACCCACCTGTTCAACAAACTGCTGGAAGCAGGGAGATGTTTGTGACCTTTTCCAAAGTTCAGCATATCTGTTGTTTACAATGACTCTATTCAATAACGATTTGAAAGGATTTTTCACATATGATATACATTGGCACTGGCACAAGCAGCAGTGTTGCAGTCTTAATCCACTTCTTGGTTTCATCAGTTATTCTCCCTTAGGAGACTTGCAATACTTGTATCTTGCTAAATCCCTGGCACTTGGAACATTTGGCATTTTTAGAGTACCTTTACTAGGTACACTTAAGCACTCATGATTGTCAGGTTTGCACCACTTAACACTTATCTTCCAAGTTAAAAAAAAAATAAATAAAAAATTAGGGTCCTAAAAACCAGTTTGGAGGTCTTTAGTATTTAGGTAGCAGGTGAAGAGGGGTTTTCAAGGATCAAAACCTTAGACATTAAGTTCTCAGGTTGTCCCCATCACACTCTTGAGGTCCAACAGCCTCTCAGTCTGTGAAGTTTGAAGGGAATGAGGGTGGCCACCCAAGGACACAGGAGGGAACAGACCACAGAGCTTCTCTGGGGCCAGCAGCAACAACCAAACTCCTAGACTTTGAACCAGCACTGTAAAGGAGAGGCTGCCATAAAATACAGCTTTCATGAATTAAAACAAACAACCAAAAAAACTCCACAGCTGATAAAATGAAATGCAGAAGTTCATTAAAGAAGGGGGCACTGCACATCTTATAACAGTTAAAAGCTTAGTTGTTGCAAATGAAATTCCTATCAACAAAATAATGTACAACCATTAAATGATTTAACCTTGTAACTAAATCCTCTCTGGACTAAATATCAGTTTCAAGTGGATCATAACTTAAGGATGTGCATAATTTAAATTATTCAGATAAACCCAGGTAAAATAAGAGAGACAAAAGCATTTTGTCCATAACTGATACATGAAGGACAATTCTCTCTCTTTTGCACAGTTCTATTACAGATTTAAAGCTATGGTAAAGTGTGGAGCAAAGTATACATTAAGAAACGAAAAAGAAAACAGCTTGAAAAGTACTAAAATGACAAAGCCTATGAAAAACTTGAATGAAAGAGCTCAAAAACCCTTCATTCCCCAGTCCTGTGGCTGCAGAACGCAGCTCGTTCTGTTTCCAGACATAAGCTGCATTTCCTTACCTCAAGCAGAAAATAAGAATAAATAGGAGTTGGGGGGAAAAAACTGAGAGAGGTAACTTGCCTAAGAGAGTTAAATGAGATGACTCTGGTCTACTTTCCTTTGTTATTCCATGCCTAATGAAGTGTCTGGGTAGTTGGAACAGCTCCTGCGGCACGATCTGACTGTTGTAGTTGCCTGTTTGTTTGCCGTGAGTTATTGTTTTATTTGGCTTTCATTTCTGAGCTGTTTCCCTGGTCTGTTGGGCAGACGGATGCTGCTGGATTGTGTTTATGAGCCTGTAAATGATTGGGGAGCTGTTGCTCTAACATAAGAGATTATGAGAGAGAGAGGGGCTGTGCTGTGCTAGGAAGAGCACAGACTGCTGCAGCATATGATGGTCTTTCTGTGTCCAAAACCCAAGGCAACGTTTGAATGCACAACAAAGTGTGGAGTTTTTTTTCTTCCCAAATCAAGCTCGTCGGTCGGTGAAGTGAACTCTTACATATCACCCAATGTCCTTCCTACCAAACAGGACGTTGAAGGATTCAGCACAGTGAGCATCAACCACTTGCATCTGCCTCTGAAAGGTATGACAAAGGGATCTCACTTTCACAGCTGTAGCTTTTGGCTTCCCATTTAAGTTATAATCAATATTTCTGGTTATGCCAGAATATGACATCAATCACCCAACACCACGCTGAATAAATCAAACCTTTTGAAATGAAATTCTCATGCTTCGCTGAAAGTAAGAATAGAATATTTTGTGAGAGTCTAGTACAAATCAGTCAAATATTTTCTGGGCTGCAGAAGATACACATTATTTTGGAAAAACTACTTGCCATTCCTGGAAGAATTTGGACTTTTTAGTTTCACTTTATTTCCTTAACCATTTTAAAGCCAGATAGCATACAGCATAATAGATGCTAACAGAATTTTCTCAAAGCTAAGGAAGGGGGCAGATGGGAGCTGAAGGGGAGGAGAAAGGTTGTGTGTCTTTTGCAAGAAAAGAAATGCAAATGCTGGATCAAAAATTTGGTACATAAACCTTGAAATCTCAATTTTCATTCAAGCTCTCCAATAGAAGGTAGCGTTTGCCCTTTGCCAAGTGAATTCAAAATATGTAATAATACCGAGGGCTAAAAGATTGCCCTTTTAATTCTCCTAACATTAGGTATTATTAATGAGTGCCTTGTTATTCTTTTGCACAACAAACACCAATTCATTACTCAAAAGGTTTTCACATAACTTAAGAAACCCTGAGAGCTCAAAAATTCTCCTGAGAAATCTCAGTCCCAGCAAACATTTCATCCCGACAGTCCTGTTGAATAGGAAGGCAACATGAAATATGTCTTCTTTCAATGACAGGACTTATGCTATTATGCTTTTTAGGTAAAACACAACACAGAAAAACAAACGGATCAGCAGCAGAAACTATGTGATAAAATAAAGAACTGAACATCATTATACAGAGGTCTTGAGGTACCACAATCCAGAACATCCAGTCATCACCTACTCTACTGGAGGTATTGACACTATTTCTTAGGTGGTTTGCAATTTAACATTAAAGTTCCCCAAAATCCTTGGCTTCTGCTTCTACATAAGCTGGGTCAAAGCAGTTGAAAATGTGAAGTAACAAATAGTGACAAGGTTTATATCACAATTTCCTTCCTCAACTTCTATGAATAAAGCATTATTGCTTTACTATGTAAAGGCAGGTAGAGAGCCAGGGATCCTTGAATACACATCTCAGTAACCCTTTGGTCAAATCCTCCCCTTCCTCCACTGGCAATCTCACACAGCATCACTCCGAGTTATTGGACAGCCAGTATTTCTAGCTGCTGTCAGCTAAGGGCTGGGAGAAGAGAAAGCTACTCGTGGGCAACACAGAGCATCAGCACAGTGACAGCCAGCTGACTCGGTCTCTCCTCAGAAGCTTCCAAACCCTGCCTGCATGAATGGCAAAAGAAGGAATTCCAGCTCTGATCTCTACCAGAGAACCTCTGAGGTTTTAAACATAATTGCTCAGCTCTGCTGCCTCCCAGAATAAACCATTTCATTTAGTATTCCTGCTCAAGCCAGCAGCCATACTATCTACATCACATGGTCAGAAATACTGAAAGCAGCTGCAAGGTCTGAACGAATGAGCCCGTGTTGCACTTGGTCTTGGTCCACGCCCTCCCACAGAACCCATGGTCTAGGGAACACTTCAGTATCCTCTGTGGGGCCAAGCACCGTGAAGAGTTAAGACTACACTGCACCTGCAACTTGAGTTGGATGGGCTAGCTGCAGTATTAGCTCCTTCCACCAATAAATTCTGCCTCTGCGAATGATACCTCAGGCAGTCACTGGGAGACGAGTGACACAGTTGGTTTCACTGGCAGAGCACACCAGGTTTTATTTGTCAACAAATGGGTTTCATGATCCATCATTAACACTTGATTGATTGGCCCAGCACTTTGGCAGAACAATTTTTTATCACACTTCTCTACAGCAGAATGTATTTCAGGAACTCTCTTCCTCCCCAATTTGCTGGCAGAGGCTCTGCTGGCAGAAGGCAGAATGCTTCCTTGCATTCTTTGCTGGTCACTGTGAGAGTGTGGAGTAGATAACAGGAGGGACTACGTTATGGCTTTGCACATTACATCTGTTTTTGTTATGATCAGATCTGTCC
This sequence comes from Brachypteracias leptosomus, assembly GCA_013401335.1. Classification (NCBI taxonomy): domain Eukaryota; kingdom Metazoa; phylum Chordata; class Aves; order Coraciiformes; family Brachypteraciidae; genus Brachypteracias; species Brachypteracias leptosomus. The sequence continues at coordinate 45,723 of VYZX01026022.1, forward strand.
CTCCTCTTATCACAACAAAAACAAGTCTCACATCATTTTCTCTTTCATCTAACATAATCCAGATACTCGAGATATAAAAAAATAAACAACCAAAAGAGAATGCCAAACCAATAATTCTATATCCCAAATTTTAAATATTCACCTTTACAAATTTCCTCTATTTCTTTGTGCAACAAATAAGTAAAATCAATCAGAAGAAAAATACACTAACTCACTGTGACAGATTGGACTCCATCTGTCAAGATTTCATGTTTGATATAGACTGGAAATTGTAGATAAAGGGGAAATGTTCAGGTACTGTTCTTTCAATGAATGTCCCGGAGGGAGATGAAGAGAATGATAAATTGGTTATGGTTACACCCTGAGCCAAGCCAGTGGAAGCCTAATTAGAATCCAGAAGGATTGCAGCCAGGAAAGACAGATGCTGGAGAGAAGACTAGTGGGGGGAAAACGGTATTAGCTTCAACTGGGACAGAACAAATATACAAATGACCTTAACTGTTAGCCAGGAAAGAATATACTTTGTCTGCTTGGTTACAGAAGGGGTTCCTGTACAGTAAGAGAGATTTTGGAAATGGCTTAAGAAAAAGAAGAGGAGGTTTGCTTAGAAAATATTCAAGGGAGGGAGGAGTATCCACCAACTCAGAACATGAGTGTGACAATTGGGAATCTGGAAGACTCGCTTTGCTCCTGCATGACGAACCAATTTCATTTCCCTGGGTTTCCACATGTATGCTAAGAGGCTGCACTGTGCTCTGGTTTGGGACAAAACAAATATATTAGCATGGGAAACATCCAAATACCAACAGGGACTAGAAACACATGGAGACGTGCGGCAGCTTTTGCACCAAGAGGAAGAAAATCTCTTCAGGTGAGAGCATAGGAACAAATATTAATTTCACCTAATCAAGACGAAACAAAGTACCTGGCAAAGAATATTTATGCAAATTCACTCCAAGTTACTGCACAGAGCCCAGTGACTAAAAGTGACAGGCCAGCAGAGCTAAGAGAGGGCACTTTGCTCCTCAGGGGCTGGGAGGTGACCCCCTGACAGACGGCAATGCTGACAAGAGATAGAGGGCAACGGGAACTGATGGGCTGCGCTGACCGCCTGCACTCGGAGCTGCACAGGGAATGAATACAAGGCTGGGTTTTATTCACAGAAGCTGCTCCTCACTTAGATGCTCAGTAAATGCCAGGACTGCAGGAGGAATCAAATGTGAGAGAAAGAGTGAAGCACAGAGAAGCTCTGGAATAAGTTGATGCTGATTTTCTCGGAGCTAAGATGGTGTCGCTCTGGCCCAAACAAGAAAACCTGCATCATGGATAACGTTTATATTTCCCCTTAAGTTGTATCAAAAAAACCCAAACCAAAACAAACAACTCTCCCCCTAAACCCAGGAATCGTTTCAGCCAAGGTTTTAAGGGAAAAGCTGCAAAGTAGATTCTGTTATCTCAAAACAAAGGAAAGACTAATTATACAGAGTCAGCAGCGAGACCTTGAGCCCATGATATCAGATTCAGAAGAAGAAAAGCTGCCTGCAGGAAAGGTCACAAATATCTATGAGTACAACTCCACAGCTTGATGTTCAGTCACACTTTGCCTTTGGCTCTATACGCCTGTTCAAAACCTCACCCTTCAGTCCCCAAAGCAGACCAGGAGCACAGGATTAAGAGAATGATCTTTCTGTGGCAAAGCTTTTCTCTATCTCTGCAACTCTATCCTTCCTCAGTCACTTACAAGCTCTAGTGCTTTTGCTTTATAAACATTCTTGTTAAGTTTTCTTTTTTGTTAATCTTTCAAAACCAAGATGTAAACCACTACTTCCAAAAGGAAAAGGAAATATTTACTTTGGAGTTATGAAAGAGCTATTAGTAACAGTGAAACTCTCCAAGCAACACCCTGCTGGAAATGAAATAAATTAGATAAAAGCAGTACAGGCTTCAGGAAGAAAGAAACCCAGATATTTTCCTTGGCAGACATGATAAGAGATACAGATATGTCCGTACTTATCATACAAAATACTATTAATGTCTATATATATTATCTCATATCAGACAGATCCTACTGATAATAATAATAATATAATAATAAGTATGTAACATGTGGTAAGTTCAGTGGTTAGGACTTTCAGTTAAACTATGCCCAGTCTTGTTCAGGACATGGCAAAACAAATTTACTTCAGAATTGAGTGTAATGTGTGAGGCCAAGAGAGCAACTGTCAAACAGGACAATTACTATAATCTCATCAGTAAGCCACAGACACATGAAAATACCTTGTCTAAAGATGCCTGATAAATGTGCTTGAAAATAATAGAACAAAGAAATCTTCCAAGTTGTAATATATGTTTGCTTGGCCAGCAAGCTACAATAATTGAAATGTCTGGGTATCTGTGGTGTGTCAGGATTGCTTATATAGCAGTTATTATTGATATTGATCATTTTTATTGTAGAAACAAACTGGTTTAATTTAACGACTGAAAATGAAAAAATCCCAAACAACCCAAACTAGCTGTGAGACTGCAGCACCACAAACTGCCCAGCAAAGGAAACCCAGAAGACAGTACTCCATGCCCACTTTGATGGCTCAGTGCCTTCTCCCTAATTTAGTATCTCTCCCTACTTAATCTGTTTTCTTGTTTCTGACTGATCAAGCTAAGAAGAAATGGACTATGACACTTACAAAACTAATTACTTTTTCTTTTTTCTTTTCACTCTCTCAAAGGCTAGGAAACTAAACACCACAACAGGAACTCCAACAGTAATTGGGCTTCAGTGTCACTATGCACCAACTTGCTCCAAGCTGAAACACAACCTTCAATTTAACAAACATGATGGGCAGAACTGAAAAGCCTCACCCCATCCCAGATCTTCATTAAGATGGCTTTGAGGTGGGCACTTTCCCGTTGTCTGCATGTTCGGGTAGTGGTAGGACTGGGGGGAATGGGTCAAAACTAGAGGTGGGTAGATTCAGATGAGACGTTAGGAAGAAGTTCTTCCCCATGAGGGTGGGGAGACACTGGCACAGGTTGCCCAGAGAGGTGGTGGAAGCCCCATCCCTGGACATTTTGAAGGCCAGGCTGGATGGGGCTGCGAGCAACTGATCTAGTGGGAGGTGTCCCTGCAGAGGGGTTGGAACGAGATGATCTTTAAGGTCCCTTCCAACCCTCACAATTCTATGATTCTAAGTGAGCCAATGGATCACCTCCAAACCAGGTGCCTGACTGAATTCCCAGCCACCTTCAGTAATATGTATTTGACCAACAGATGCAGAAGGTCTCCAGTTGTGAAGACTCCTTCCTGCAGCTTCTGCTGGGCTTACACAAACTGCAAAGCTTCCATGTGTTGATGAACACCCTTGGTGGGAAGTCTGGCCCTTCCACAAACTTCCCACCACAAACCTGATCAGATGGCACATAGGTTAGACAGCTGTGAATAGCTGAAAGTGTTTCACAGATACACAAATGGTAAAACAGTCTTTTGTGTATTCAGCTCATGTAGGTAAGATGTTTAGTGGGTACTTTAAGATAATCAACACCTTCAGAGCATGCATGTGCTGGATTGGTCATGCAGGACTTCTGATACCACTCACAGAGCAACCATGCAAGCATTACCTGATGTAATCAAATCCAAATAAATCAGATCCAAATAAATCTTTTTTTAAAAAAAAAAAGCACTCAGTCCACAAGTATCTATGCAACACAACCAACAACTGGAGGTCTGTGTAAAGGAGTTCTCATGTTTGAACACAAGGAATCCAGGCATTCCACAACCCAGTTGCTGAAGTAATTGAAAGTGCAGGATGGTTCAGTGCAGATACTTTGGTTCACACTGTGTTCAAAGAGAGGTAGTAAACTTTCTCTAATTTCTCTGCTGTATTTGTTTTAAAAGTTTTCCTTACTATTATTACTTATTATTTTCTTTATCTATGTAACATTGCATAATCTGGATTTCTGAATTTGCCTCATGGCCAATAGCAGTAGAAAGAAATCAGATTTTCCTCATATCACTGGTATGTTTCAGGCCAACACAAAGTCTTCACTAGCAGATATTCAGGTTATCCTAAAATCAATGCCACTTAAGTGGTGTCATAAGGGAAAAAAGTGAATTAAAAATATGATAAATAAGCTAGCATCACATGCTAACCATTGCTCAAAGATAAAATGCTAAACAGGTTCAAAAAACTGATGTATTCAGAAACCTGTGCCTCCCAGCATCATAATGCTGAAAGCTTACATCAGTCTCATATAAAATAATCTGCTGCTGCAGACCTGAGACTGCTGAAAGAAACCTGCTTGTCTATATATCAAACAAAGTTCAAAAAACAATGTAGGAATGTACAAGTGACCACCCCTCCTGTGCCCCACTATGTGACATACAATTTCCTAAGTGCTAAGGCACAAATTTATCTTTAACTTGGCTCGACAGATCACAAATCTTCTAATGGGCACTCCTCCTTAATTATGACTAAAATAGTTGTCTTTTGTTCTTTATTCCTTATTCATATACATCTCACTGATCTATTTGCTGTGTTGTTACTTTATTCTGTGTTAGCGACAAAGGAACCAGAGGTCTAAGTCTGAGAGAGTCACTGAGCTTTTGACATTGGTAAGATTTAAGGATGACAATTTAGAGATCAAGGGGACTTTACTGCTGGCAGTGGAGACACACAATTTTTGGATTTAGGTAGCTAAAGCAGCAGTCAGGCCACAAGATTTGTCTCCTTGATTTTTAACACTGCATTTGAGGAAAAAAAACCCACATTAATACAGCTCTCTCTGGGGTTTAGATCACAGAGGTGTATAGGGCATTCTTATACTTTTCAATTTTTTCTGTGTTTTTAATGTTCCAGGCAGGATATCTTCCAAACACAGATGAAAATCTTTTTTTGATATTTCTAACTACATATAGAATAAAACCAAGTACAGGACAGTGTGGCCTTCACTTTGAATCCTATTTCTTGTTTTCAATGCATGGTTCAATGTTTGTAAAGAGCCCCACACTCCTTAATCAGGGATTACTTAACATTCTTTCCAGTATGTGAAAAATTCTGCTGGCTGCTTTCCAGACACAATGATGTAATTTCATCAGTTTACAGGATGCCTGAATTTGCATCCAGTGCTTTAAAATGTAACCACAAGCTTGGTTCTTTGGAGTTTCCCTAATCTTAGCTTTCTAGCCCAGCTTAAATTTTTTCTTGCATGTTTAGACACCATTGTCTGGTCCTGTCAGACACCAAAGGCTGATTTCCTTTTATTTCTCCCCAATCTTATCTACATTCAAGTTAACAGCACTTTGTGTGTTAACCACTATTAATTTCTGTTTTAACAAAGGGAATGTTAAAGGGAATGACAAATAAATGTACAAGTGAGACGACTCAGAAGCAGTCCTGGCATAGAGAAACAAGATTGCCTGGTCTCCTGACAGGTAACTGCTTCTGCTTCCACTGAACTGCAGCATCATCCTGAGAAATATCTTAAGCTTTATTAGCCCTCTGCATGAACAAGTGAGATGAGGCACCATCTATAGAAATGCACAGTGAGAAACAAAGAGCTCAATTTAGAAAGCAAAGTGGAAGCCTCATGTGCTTACTTCTAGTTACAGATGCCATTTAAGACTCAGTCACTGCTGATACCAAGGAACCAATCTAGGAAACATAAAGCTATCAGGGAAACCTACTAATTAAAGTGCAGTTTAAAGACAACAATTGATGATTAGGTGTATAACTGTTCACAATAACCATTCACAGAAAGAGAACATTGTCACACTAACAGATATTGTGTGTGATCAGCAAAAGAAAACGTGAAATAAATACGGGGTTTGTTCCCTTCTAAAAACATCTTGAGTATAAAACTTTGTTGCCAGCCACTCGTATCACAAAAGGGAGAAGAGTGGAAAAAAAAGAGAGCCTGTGATTAACTCCTTGGCAGGAAAATATGCTATCAATTTGCCAGCATTGATCCAGGCTACTCTTGTTTTCTATGGCTGTGGGATGTTTGGGGAGTTCAGATTTGTTGGACATTAGATCATCTCGACTTCTTAATACACCCGCAAACATTTGCTGGACAAAGGATGTTAAACACTTTCTTTACCCGTGCCAGTGTGTTTGATGACTGCTGCTTGTTTGCTTCTGCTTCCCCCACTGTTGTCTCCCATCACAACTCACTCATCTAATGCCTTTTTATCTCCTTTTTCCTCACTCTAAGTTTTCCTAGTTTATTGTGTCTTATTCTCAGCTGACTCTCTCGGCTGCTCAGAACTCTTCTTGTCTCCACCAACTCCATCTTACACAATTTCAAGCCCTATTACTGAACTTCCTGGATAAATAAAATAGCAGAGCAGAACGACACAATTGAACTACAAGGCTGAAGAAAATGCCTCCATTTTTTGAAGCTATTACACTGAAAAATAAAGTTAAAATGTTACTTAAAAGAAGGAGACAAGAGAAGAGAAAGAAAACAAAGGACTTCTTATCAGATGGAAAAAAAGAAAACACAATGAGTACAAAATGCCTTCTTTTGATGATCTGGTATACGATATATTTAAAGACACCAGGTCTTGAAAGAACATGTGGAAGTGGATATATTACTGTTATTTGCAGTAATAACATGGTGGGGTTTTCCCAAGCTTAGTAGCACAGCTCCACCACACTCAATGACAGCCATGATCCTACATGATCCATTTTACTCCTGCAAAACCAGGCAACAGCAGATGTCTCCAAGGCAAGACAGTATTCAGATAGTTCCAAGTTAAACTGCTCCATCTACACGTTCCTTCCAGCCAACACTGGTGAGATGTTTCCTGAAGCAGAGTGTCCATATTTCCTCCAAATCAATGGAGAAAATACCAGACTAGATCTCACAGCCTGGGACTACTGTCAAGTCAGGTCAAAACTAAATCACTAAAAACAAGTCTCGACTTTTCTTTGCTTCAGTTTCTCATTGTTTAAGTAGTGAGGAAACATATTTCCTGTAAAATCCTTTTTTTTTTTTTAATAGCAGGATTAATCACACTGTAGAAGTACTAGACATTTGGTTAGAATGCAGATATTATCATTACCCTGCAAGTGTCAACTCCCCTTCTTGAATCTTAAGAATCTGTCCCCATTTTTTTCTGGCAGCAGTGAATTCAATACTTTAATTGGGAATGGTAAAAGAATTACTTTCATTCATACACTTAAAATTGATTGGTTGTCCTATTTTGTTAGAGTGAATAAAGCCCTAAACAAATAAACTAATCTAGGCACACAATTATTTATTTGGATTTCTTTTATAGTGCCCCTTCTTATTCATTCCTTCTGTAAGATAAACAGTTCCAGTCTTCTCAGCTCACTGTGTAGATTTTTTTCAAAGACTCTGGTTACCCATTCTTGGTAATAAAATTCTAGGTTAATTTGTTTATATTAACACTAAAAAACACTAAAAAAAACATCGACCTGCATAAAACCAGCTGCCTTCAACTCTTTGAAGAAAATTAGATAAATATTACTTATATGATATCTGCAAGACAAAGTTTATAGTCAATGTTTTTCACTCCACAAAAAATGGTAGGTATCAAGAGAATTGTACTTGATTTTATAGTAAATTGTATGGCCCTGGAGTGTTCTTGGACTGAGAAGGCAAAGCCAGGCTTAACAGCAGCATTAGGCATCAGGTACCTACAGACTCCTCCTCACAATTTCTAGCATATACTGTCCTGGGGAAACAGGCAGAGTCAAATATGTTCAAATGGGATTTTTTAATAGAACTTACTGATGATTATTTTCAACAGAAAATGTAAACTTTTCTAGAAGACTTCCCAAGTCCTTTGAGAAAACCAAAGTTGTGGTTTTGAAGCCTTTACAGACAGCAAGTGGAGCTGACATGAGCTGCCCAAGCAAGAAGCAAGGCAACTGACAATAAACCTCTCAAAAACAATTTAATTCACTAAATGAGATTTTTTGGAACATTCCTGAACTGTAAATCATATAAGGGTTAGTGCTCAAAGATTAGAGTAAGTTAGAGGATAATTTATTTTCTGTGTGTTTTGCAGAATACAGAAATCCAATTTCCAGCTACTTTTTCCATTACCTCAAATAAATATTAAGGTCTAATCACACATTTAATAAGAATATGCATAACTTTCTGGAAATTTCATCAAAAGAAAGGAGGATACAGGGAGTATAGACAAACAACCCACAGAAATGAGGCACTTGGACTTTTGGGGAGAAAATGTTCCATATTAGAATAAAACCCCTTTTAGAGCGTTAAAGGAAAATCACCTCTTGTCATTTCTTAGACATTTTCCTTTGTTCTGAATTGACAGATTTACTTAAGTTTTTTGACAAAATTTACTTCAGCAGCACTGTTCACTTGCATAAGTGTTTTAAAAAGTATATTCGTTTATAAGCTCACTTACTGAAAGAGAGACTTTCAATAAAACCAAAAGATTATTTCCCCCAAATTGGGAGTAGCTGTTATGAAAACTACTGACACCTTTTGGCATGACAGACATCTAACATGACACACACAATATTGCACAAGTGTGAAAGTCCACCTCAGGCTGTGACAGAATTCTTCTGCCGGTAGGTAAGGAAACGCTTCCCCAGCAGAGAGGATTAGTGACAACTCTGATTTAATAATTTGCTTTCTATTTTTGGCCTTCTTCATGGGTTACATCCCCTTTAGTTCACACTGTAAGGCCCTGCTGTGACCTAGATCAGGCTCTAAAAGAAAACACGGCAAATCCCTGACACAGTTTAGAGCACAATCCTGCAGAAACTGTTCCAGCCCAGACGAGGGAATGTCGTGTCAGGACAAGAGATTCCTCAGCTGCTAAAGATGCTCAGTGCTTTGTCTTGACTGTGTCCTCACAGCTGAGCCCCAAATCTCAGTAATAAACCCAGGAAACTTATATAAAAATATTTTCATGTTAAAATTTGTTCGCGATTAATTGGATTTCGAACTACTTTGCAGTGAAAAGCCTGAACAACTGTAAATCCAAAGAAAACTAAACCCTACCCGCAAACCCAACGAGCAGAAAGTCTCCTTGCTCTTTAGATCAGTTATACAAAAAGGTGCAATGACAGGAGAGAAAATAGTTCAGCTCTTAGAACATTTACTTTGGCAGAATTATTCTACTCTGCCTCAGTTAATACTGCCATTTGTTAATACAGCACATAATTTGATTTCAAAGCGAGACCAATTCAGAGATCTCATGTCTTACTATCTACGTGCATTTTCTTTACATAGTGACTGAATAACTTATAAGTCCTTGCAAATGCACATTACAGTGAAATATAATATTTAGTCAGTTTATTACCATTACTAAATGTAGTGTTACAGTATAAATCTTTAAAAGGGTGTCAGGACCTACCTAAGCTTTGTGACGGATTGAACATTAAGGCTTGCACTGGCCTAGGGAAAATCTCATTTCCCAATATTATGACAGCTATACAATGTGTAAATGCTGAAGTCACTGATTACATTTGAGTCAAATATTTATTTACTAACTGACAAACTGTTAGTCCTGGCATGATATACAAAACCTGATGCTAATTAAGGAGACAGTTTTCTCCTGATAGCATCCAACACTCCATAAAGCAGTTTTTCAGAAAAAAACCCCCAACCCACAGTCATTTCAAAGATTTCCCACCCCCACCCCATAAATATGGTATAATTACTTCCATTTCATGCACCTAACATTTCATAGCACTATTAAGAGCAACATTCTTTACACTACTTACCTGTTACTTTTCTTTACTGCTGTTAAAAAAAAAGGTGTTAACAAGCTAATATAACTGTAAAAGTTTGGAAATATCAAAATATGAACAGAATTGCTTTATATTACTACTCCTGTCTGCCAAGAAACATCATATTGGCATGATATTAAGAGGAAAATACAAAAAAGCATGCCAGGGTTTGTGAAAGCAGCACTTCAAGATAAAGTATTGACAGTTTTGTACAGGAGACAGGCAACTGAAGACCAGATTCTGTCATCATGAGAAACTGAAGGACTAAAAAGGCCATTTAAAGACTGAGAACTTGGTACTAGATACAACTCATAGGAGAAGGAGAACTTCTCCTGCTCTTTCTTCCATGCCCCTCTCTCTTCTAATTAATAATAACAGCATCACTTTACAAACTTTCAGGAATTTTATTTTTATTTTCCTTCTTTTTTGATCCTTTACAATTGATTTTCAAACGAACAGTCTTTCTCAAATGTTACCCAAAGGAACAGTCTAATCAGAAAAAATTAGACAGCAAAGACCAGTTTCTTCATGCCAAAATCACTCATGAAAACTGAAGTTTCCTTAAGTTTTTACTGAATTGGATTTGTCCGTGAAAACTTTTTAAATGGGCAGTAAAATGATTCATTTTTCCTTTAAAATTTAAGTAATGTCTCTATAAAAAAGAGGAAGGTGGGCAAAGCATTAGGAAAAACATCCACTTGTCTAACTACCAGCAAAACCAAAATTTAATGTGAAAAAGCATGCTAAAAAACAGACAGGAAGATGACAAATAGAAACAGAGAGGAGAAAACACATCCAGCCAAAGAAACCCGGGGAATGAAGAAAATCAGAATACAGGGAGAAGTTAGGATATAGAATAATTAATACCATGATGTCTCCCCATCATAATAGAAGTAGAGCTTTTGGAGTTCCTGTTTCACTCAGTTTCACTGAGGAATTAACACATTCAATACGATCTGAGTTTCATAACATACCTTGTGGTATAATATGCTGATACACTGTTTGTGTGACATTTTCACTCTTTAACATCCATCTTCTTTCACCTCAAACAGCCTGATTAAAGATTAAACAGAGAAGACATGAGTTCGGATGGGTTTATTTGCTGCTCACATATGGCTTCTGTCATTGTTGCACATGACATCAGACCAGAAAGAAAGGGCACCTGCCTAGACCCTGCTGAAT